>BPLR01001997.1:0-247778 GCA_021605095.1 Caerostris extrusa
TTATTAGTGTAATCAGGCTTCATGCCTTCATTTAGGCTATATATAACGAAAGTAGTATGATTTATATGTGATGTGATTTTTCATTAAAACCATTTTTCAACTTCTCCTATGTATTGATACATCAGATTTTAAATTCTGTACTATAGATCCAAATATAAGATTCCGATGGATTAAATGGAAATATTTACTTGTGGAAATTTGGCTTTAGAAATATTTTTTGATTGTCGACAACCCTGTGTAGTACTTGATCTGTTTGCATTAAGAATCTTATTAATTTTATACATTAGGTTAGAATGGTTTAATCCAATGTTATCAGAAGCTCCCACTCGTGCATTACAGCAGTCGGTACCCTTCAGGACACACCTTGTCTAAAAATACATATGATTATATATTGAGTGGCCTAATGGCTACCTACCGCTCTGGCATTCGGTACTACGGGTATTTCAGAGTCAACCCCTAACCATGAAGGGTGTTAGCAGTGGTTAAATCCACTTTAAACCGTAGGAGCGGGATCGTGAAAAAGAGTTGCCAGGCATTGTTACTCAGCGTCCGTGGAAACACCATCAATACGCGCCCCCTGTAATGCAAAGTGAGTAACGTCTGTGCAGCGCCACCTTACGGCATCAAGACCAAACTGTCTAAGTGTTTCCGCCACAGTTTGAAGGTGAAAGAAAAATATTGAGTTGAAATGATTTAAACAAAACACTCCGTCAAAAGTTTTGTGCAAGATTATTTCTCAACGTTGTCGATAATCTTCAAGAAATACCTTATATCTTGCTTTTTAGGAATCTTATTACAGGATATATATTGAGTTGCAATGGTTTAATCATAAGACCTCATCAGATGATATATGTAAGATATTTCTGCACAGTTGTCTGCACAACCTTCATAAGTGCCTTGTTTTTCGCCTTAAGAAGCATAGGCATCATATATTGGGTGGAAATGGCTTAATCAAAACATCCCGTCTTCCTATCAACATAAGCACTTAAAAAGAGCCAAGTTCAAAGTTCGAAACACAGTAAATAAAGTGGAATCAGGCGCGATAAATATTTATGCCGGAATATGCTTTCGCTGGTCCCGAGGGCGTAGGGTGCAAACCTCAGATTCCACTCCCTGAGAAATAGTTTCAAATTTTACACGCATGATTTACGAAATATTTTTAACCTAACTGTAACATCTCGTGTATACGCGTGGGAGATGTTAAATTTATAACTTGATGAATAATAACCTCTAACCTATTTATTTTGTTGGGTTCTACAACATTGGTGGCCAATGCGGACCACTTTGGAAATGCATCCTAACTTTCCGAGGGCAGCATATAAAATTATATATTCCCATATTAGAATTAGATCCACTGTAGACATTTTTTGGCGTGAAAAACTGAAACATAATCAGTTATTATTATTGTGTTGACTATTATTCTTACATGTAAACATAGATAATATAATAATAATGATACTGAACGCACGTTGTGAAGAAATATATTACACTAAAAATGAAAATATAAAAATGTATAAATATAAACAAAATAAAAATGAAAACATGAAAAAATATTTAATTTTAATACGATAGTTGTTTCTCCACACTTTCACTTTAAGAGTGTTTGTCTTTGATCAATTTCATTTCGAAAAAAAAACAACCGGTTCTCAGAACCAAAAGCGCTAACTACTTCAACTAAGAATCTGGTTTGCTCTGCTATCAACAATCCAATGTGCTTATCTAGGAATGGATGATCGCTGGAGATCACTTGCAGTGAAACATAGAAATTGTTTTATTAGATGTTCCAAGATGGGCGCAGCATGAGTTCGCAGAATATAATTTAATTAATCTGGCGAATTCATCAATAAAACAGGCACTATCTGTCCTATATCCGCACGAATATTATTTTAAAATCAAAGTTCATTTTTTTTCTCATCATTTCAGCAGTTCATTTTTGAATAGATGGATGAGCACATAATGTATTTTTGAATACATTGGTTTTACTCCTTTGGCCATTATATAATAAATATATTTTGTAAAAGTGTGATACATCTCACGAGTTGTGGTTGACCACCCCTTGTTTTAGAAGATGATGAGGACAGTTTCAGTCTCCCACTTCCATGGACTGGTCTTTTTTACACACCTTTGGGGGATCTTTCGAAAATGTTGTAGTAACCCCAATCTCGACGCTGAAACCTGTTACAAAAGTGCCGTTCTAGTGATGAATGACCTGGGTCAAAGGGCCTGTCATTCGAAAGAATAACATGTTCTCCAATTGGAACAGTACCGTGTGCGATTTGACGAGAATTTTAATGATGCTTGTGATTCTAGTGACAGTTATGGGTTTCTTTTCACCGTTGTTAACAAGGAAGCGCTGTTCCCTTCATGGTTGAGATGCAATTTGCATAAAAGGAGCTGTCACTCACAGGCCGTGTTAGCTGAAGACATGGACAGAATACATTATTGCTTCAGCTTATTAATTGATAAGGAGCTCATCGGCTGGTGTCTTTGTATAGGTTGCTGTAGTATGTGTGTTAAAGGTGACAGTTTCATCTTCATACCTATCGTCGGTGGTAATTGACGTGTGAAAGAAGATGAATTTGGTCGTTGACAAGAGGCGCGTGGATAAAAAAGAAGATAATTTCTTGTATTCAGTTTGTAATTTTTTTAAGATAAGAAATTATAATGATTTGCTATTGTCAAATTGTAATCATCTTTTTTTTTGACATGAGTCGGAAAAACTAATTTTGTAATTTTTTTTTTACATCACAAAAAAAAAAAAAAATCAAAGCATTTGGTTTAGGTTTAGAACACGTACCAATTTAATATGTATTGTACTGTAAATAAATGTCTAAGAAAGCATTTTAAATATGGAAGCATGTGGGCTATTTGGGCTTACTTAATTAGAGTAGGTCTTAAAGCAACTACTTCAATTTATAAAATATAAAAATAGGTTTAGGTTTAAAAGATTTACCAATTTAATAAATGTTGTGCTGTAAATAAATGTCTAAGAAAGTATTTTCAGTAGGGCAAACATATGAGCTACTTGGAATTTAGTAATTACAGAAAGCCTTAGAGCAACTACTTCGGTTTATAACATATGTCAATAGGTAGGCTTATAAAATTTAAGTTTATAACATTTACTAATTTAATAAATTTTGTGTAGTAAATAAATGTCTAAGAAAGCATTTTAAATAGGAAATTGCGATAATTTTTGCGAATTTTCGCATGGCACTGACATTTTTTGAGCGACATCGGTATATATAAAAGCTCGAAGATATCCTCATTTTTATTGTTGTTAGTTTCTGTATTGCATTATAGAAAGACGAGAAAACTCTAATTAAGCTATGCAACTGTATATGTGAGATTATCAGATTCACCACCGTTCCTATCGTTTTTATGCAGGAACTTTAACAGATTAATATGGCTCTTTTTCTTGTATGCTATGTAGACAATCCGCATTACCCTGGACGTAAAGTGTAATTTATAATAATATAACAATTGGGTTGACATGATCATAGGCTGAAACATAGATGGCGCTACTAGTATTAAATCCATATGATTTTTAGTGAGCCCTAACCTTCAAAAGACACATGTATAAATTTGACAGCTGTTGCACTATTAGTATGCGAGTTATGTCATTTTTAGTGAAGCAACTTTTGCTAATTTGAGAAAATCGGATAAAAAGGAATTTCGTGTGTTAATAAAGTATTGGCGAAAAAAATACTATTAAAGCCAAGGCTTGGCTTGATAAACGTTATTCGGACTTTGCACCAGGAAAATCAATCGTAGAGAAGTGGTTTGCTAAATTTAAACGAGGTGAAATGAGCACCGAGGACAACCTAAAGATATCAAAAGGAACGTGTTGGACATATCGTGAATGAATATTTGGATATGCGAAAGCTCTGTTCAAAGTGGGTGCCGCGCAGAGCTCACAATCGACCCAAAACAACATCGAATGGATGATTCTAAGCAGTGTTTGGAGCTGTTCAATCTTAATAAACCCGAATTTTTAATCGATATGTAACAATGGATGAAACATGGCTCCATCATTTCACATCGGAGTCCAATCGACAGTCAGCCGAGTGGATTGCACTTGATGAACACTAAAAATGCTATAACTTCACTAAAAATGCTATAACTCGCATACTAAGAGTGCAACAGCTGTCAAATTTATACACGTGTCTTTGAAGGTTAGGGCTAAATAAAAATCATATTTATTTAATACTAGTAGCGCCATCTATGTGTCAGCCTACAAACTTTTCAGTCCACCTGTTACATATAATTCTCATTAAAAGCCTAATGGCTTTAAATAAACAAAATTTACATGTTAATGAAATTATAAATATAGTTAACATTATTTTTATGATTTCTGTTTTGCAAAACAATTTTTAAAAAACGCAATGCATTTAAATGAATTGACAAGTCAAAAAATTTCTACATTGATAAATTTGTTATCCATATTAAAATTTATTAAAGATTTTTTTTTTTATCAGAATTATTTGAATTTAACCACATCAGAAGTAATCAACAAACGAAATTTTTTTTTGTGTATAATTTTTTCTGTTCTTTAAAACGCTAAAAAATTAATTAATTAAATTCAGTAGAATAATTTAATTAAATTGCAAAAGAAGTTTTGTTCCGATTTTTAATTATAATTAATAGTAAATGTTTCCAATAAATTTCTGAAGTTAATGTAAATTACTACTTTTAAAAATGTAAAAATATCTTTAGTTTTATATTAATGTTAATTTATAGTGTTTTATATTAAGTGTTTAAATAGTTAATTAGATAATTAAAAAAGAACAAAATACCTTTCCTATAATTTTTGAATTTTTTTACCCATAAAACTAAGGGCATTGTTTTGCGGAACAAAGTTTTACGTGTCCCCGATCGCTTTCATTTTTTTTTTTTTGTTACCTTTCTTTCACGAACTTTTTGATAAATAATATTTATTTACATAACAGTTGAGTAATTATTAAATAATTTAGTAAAAATAAAAATAAAAAAAATGTAAAATACTTTTAAAAATCGTCTAGGGAAAGCAACGACAATTTTATTTCAAAGTGAAAATGAGATTCTTCAAGAAAAGAAAATAGTTTGGATTTTTAATGATTGCTGTTACGCAATTGGCGCTTGATGGCTGTGACTAGCGCTCTGGCTGTCGGTGCTACAGGTTTTCGGGTTCGAGTCCCGGTGCCATGGATGTTAGTATTGGTTCGGAATCCACATTAAACCGTAGGACCTGGTCTAACATGACTGTAGAGCGAAGGGCTGACAACCCTACCCTGTAAAAACATCTGCTGTCTCGAAATCTGCTAGTAAGCAGACGGCCTTGTCGCAACATGGGGTTGTTGCGCCAAAGTAGAAGTTATGCGTTTTGTTTTTATAATAGATAATTTTTGGCGTAACCTGTATATCAATTCATTCGATCACAATTTTTTTTTTTTTTTTTTTGAGTTTTCCTTTTTAAATTTCTTTCACGAGCTATATTTAATTTTTTATTCAGATGAGATGAAATGTTTTAATAAAATAAATTATTTTTGGAAACTGATGATCCTTCTAACTTGATCGAAATTTTAAAACAATCAGAATCCCTTATTGTTCAGTATAGTGGTAAATTATTAATATTAAAAATAATTTTATAATTATTAGCAGTTTGCTCTATTTTTACCAAATGATTTTTTTTTCAATTATTAATCTTAATTTCTACATTATATTTTTAAAATGCGACTGTAAAAAAAATATTTTTCATTAAAGTAAAAATTTCAAGAAAATCTATTAAGGTTTCCAATACCTGTTTCACTCGAAGCCTTTGAACCTGACCAGGAAATAGATTTGACAGGACGATAGCGAATTGAATCCACCAGTAATTGGGATTTCAAAAAACGTGACGTGTTCTGTTGAACCCTGTAAAAAAAAAAAAAACCCTTTTAGGTGAACAGGTGATTGTTGAAGAAGAAGCATGTCTTCAGCCACGAGACGTTTGAATGAAAGACCTGAAAATTTGTTGTTGTGCTAATGAATTACTGTCTTGGAAACTTGGTTGACTTTTTTATTTTCATTCCTTTTTGACTTGCAAGCTATATTAAATCTATTTTGATTAAAAACATCTGCGTGGATAATTTTATGGGTTTTTTCACTCTTAGAACAGATTGAAAGAGTTTTTTTTTTTCTCTTAAGACAGAGTGAAATGAATGAAGTAGAATTTTTATTTATTTATTTATCTACATCAGGGGTCTCCACACTTTTCAGCCTTAGGGCCATACTGTTTACTCCAATAAGTACCAAGGGCCAAAACCGTTTTCATTTTTCTACCATTATCTATAATTTCCAGTTAGTTGTTATGCTTAAGTTAAATTTTCTGTGTATTATACTTGTCATTAATCTTTACCTAGCAAGTCAATAAAACCGAGTTATTATCATTCCTTGCTTTTTTATCCAACCTATTACAGCAACAATAAGCTATTCGCTGTCGCGGGCCGGATGGATGACACTGGCGGGCCGGATTTGACCCGCGGGCCGTAGTTTAGAGACCCCGGCATGGATGATTGCCAGTGGTTTGGAATCCCGTAGAGCGGCAAACCAAACCGATCTCTGCACATACCCAGTGGATTACAAGTCAAGCTTAAAAAATTTATTGCAAAATATTATTTTCTATTTTGTAACCCTGTATTATTCTTTTTAAAGCATAAGCATTTGCATGATTCTTTAAATCATGAAGATCATTTGCATATCTTGATGGATAATTTAAAAAGTCTTACTAAATAATGAGCTATATGGTCATCATTTATTGCTTGGAGAATATTAGTTAAGAAGTCTGTTCGATTTACACATATAGTAGTGATAGTTCAGCTTGTCGCTCTACGGTGACCCCTGATCTACATGATACGTGACAATTTGTTGTTTTTCAATTTTTTCATTATAAAAAAAAAAAAAAAAAAAATGACTACAGATGTGACTTGTGAATGTGGCTGATTTTTAAAATGTAAATAGAGTAAAAAAAAAAAATCTAATCTTTTTTTCCCAAAAAAATCTTACTTAAATAATTATTTCTATGCCATCGAAATTTAAAAAATACACAAATAATGTTTTTTTTTTTTTTAGTGTCAGATGACTTTAATATAAAATAAAATATTATTTATTTTATATTAATACCTATATATACATATTATATATATATACCTTATTTTTTAACCTATAGACCAGGGATGGCCAACCCAAATGATCTTGCGGGCCACTTTGGAAATGCATCCTAACTCATTGGGCCGCATATAAAATTATATATAGACCCACTATAGACATTTTTTTTGAGTGAAAATCCAAACATAACGAATTATTATTTTTGTGTTTACTATTATTTTTACATGTAAACATAGATAATATAATAATAATGATACTAAACGCACATTGTAAAGAAATATACAACACTAAAAATGAAATATGAAAAATATATAAATATAAACGAAATAAAAAATGAAATCATTAAAAAATATTTATTTTACTAGTGCGATATTTGTTTCTCCACTCTTTTCACTGAGCTTTTTACAAATCGATCTCCATTTGGGTATTTGCACATCGTAATGGGTGTTGCAGGTTAGCGTCCGTTATGTTTAACCGTGTTTTGTGTTTGGTCAATTTCATTTTCGGAAAAAACGATTCGCAGGTGTAAATTGAACCAAAAGCGCTCACAACTTTTTGCGCCAGATTTCTCAAATTGGAAAATTTCTCTTTTGTGACATAAGTGCTATAAAAATCTATTTTTTTGATTCTGATGTTCCAAAAATGTGTTTTACTTAATTCAATATTGCATTATAAGTCAAGCAGTTCCATATGGAGATATTCTGGGGCCGACTCGATTTCAACATGAAAAGGAGACGAATATATATATAAAAAAAATTTGTCTAACTCTAAATTACTGAATTGGCTTTCAAAAGTAGCTAATTTCACTACTTTGTCCATTATAAAATAAATATAAAAATGTGATAAATCTCTCCGTAATCGATGGTAAATATTCAATATGAGCCGCGGGTTCGCCACCCCTGCTATAGTAGACAACATTTTATTCTCCGTGTCGATCCGAGTTAGAATAGTCCCACTGCCCGCCTTATTAAAAAATAAGTAGCAAAAGTAGTCAAAGAAAATTTACAAATTATCTGGTTTTCAGTTATGATGAATATCATAAAATTATATGAATTGTATTTTATTGAAATTATTTTAAATAACAATGCATATGATTTTCTGATACTTATTCATCAAATACAATGCATATGATTTTCATACTCAAGGAAAGAATTCATTTGTGTTCAATTGATTTTTACTATTCCATATATTAATAACAGCCAATTTTTTAAATTTATTTTTGATAGCTAAATTTTTATTATGGAAACGAATACATTACACCTTATATTGGTTATAAATAATATGCAATAAAACGCTATCGATGTTCGATGATTTGAAGATACTTTTGGTGTAAAAATTATGGAGTTCCTGTTTCGTGAGAAGTCCACGAATATATCCACATTCTAATTTTAAAATGTCATTAAACATTTAAGTGAACAAATTTGTTTAAAAAAAATCGAAAAGAAATTAAAAATCTCAGATTATTCTTTGACCGTATAAAAGGAATTTAGTATTGAAACTTAAATTTAAACGAAAGTACGGAATTTAAAAATGAAAAGATAGCTGGTAAAATTAGGGTCACATTACCCATTCCCGTGCACAAGTAAAATTAATGGAAAAATAAACCCATCCAGGAATTTTGAGCTAGGTCAATAATTTAAATTTTAAATAAATTAATGAAAAAGTAAACAATAATAGTTATTGATAGGCAATACTTAAATATCGCATAAGTACAACTTAACTCGAGGGATAAATAAATTTCAGAAACAAAATATAAAAAATTTAAATCCTAATTTAAATTTAATATAGAAACAATCTAAATTAAAGCCACATAAAAGTATTTCAGAATTGCAATGAATTCATCATTGTCAGAAGCACCCCACCCGCCTTTTTTTTTTTTTGAAGTAGGGCAAGAACTCGAAACAGTATCATGTAAAGGGTTTTTTTGTTCTAATGCAGTTGGCAAACACTTAGACAATTATCTTTGATGCCTTAAGGCAAACGCTGTACCGACGTTACTCATTTAGCACTACCCAGGAGGTGCTTGTAACTTGAAGATAAGCTACGAACGCGGAGTAACAATACCTCCTCAACGCTCTACGATCATGTCACACCGGGACCTACTGTTTGAAGTGGATTCGAACCACTACAAGCATCCATGGCACCGCCGGGACTCGAACCCGAAACGAGTGGTACTGAGCTCCAGTGCACTAGCCCCTCGAACATTCAGGCCCTGTAAAGGGTTATATATAACTTAAAATCAATTCAGATATTAAAAATTAAAGAGCACTACGCAGGTCATGCCATATTTTGAATTATGTATCTTAAATAAAAAATGTAAGACATAAAAACAATTATAAAACGTTGAGGACACATTTTTAATGTGCCAAAATTATAAAGATTTCCGTCATTGGCTATGAAGTAGGAATATGCGTATCACTTTAATCCTATATAAATTGATTGCATCAAAGCAATATTGACGCTAATCTTCAACTGAGTACGAATTGCTCAAGAATGGCCTACGAGACCACCAGATCTTTCACCCATTATTTCCGGCAAGTGGCTACTTGAAATCACGTCTCTATAATTCTTACAAGCACAATCACGAGTCTTTTAAGCACTGAAAGATGGCATACGGTAACTAGTCTTTGATATATTTTTCAAAGTCTTTCAAACATTGCTATCATTATTCGAATGCAGTGGTGGAATCCATCCGAAGATGATGTAAAAAGAAGAAGGAAGAAGATATATTTTCCACCACATTCCAAAGATCTAAGCATCCACCAGGTGGAAACTTAAAGCCCTTACATCACTTCCTGTAATGTCTAGATCAGGGGTCTCCAAACTTTCCAGCCTTAGGACCATATTGTTTACTTCAGTAAGTACAAAGGGCCAAAACCGTTTTAATTTTTCTACCGTTATCCATAATTTCTAGACTCGTCCGTTCCTGGGGTATTTTCAGGATAAAAATCATATGTTTTTTATTCAGGATATATACATTTTAAACATCGATATACATACATATGCGATATTCTTTACCCCAACATAACTACCGAGGGTAACCGCGGGATGTTCACTAGTTTACAATGTTAGTGGGATTCATTTCAATTACTTGTTAGTTGTTATGCTTCAGTTAAATTTTCTGCGTATTATGCTTGTCCTTAAGCTTTACCTAGTAAGTCAATAAAACCGAGTTATTATCATTCTGTGTATTTTTATCCAACTTATTACAGCAACAATAAGCTATTCGCTGTCGCGGGCCGGATGGATGACACTGGCGGGCCGGATTTAACCGGCGGGCCATAGTTTGGAGACCCCCTGGTCTAGATTTCGATTAATTTCTGTTATTCGTATGTATACAAAATTCAAAATACTAATCTGCAAACAACTTATAGTTTGGGCTCATAGATTTTTTTTTTTCCCATGAACTTTCGAATCACGTTAAATATTACCAGCATGGAATTCTTTTTACAACGACGAAGCAACTACACTTGTTGAAATTGATGATAAGTTATTGCTATCCGTACTCTGGAACTTATGTTTATGAGACAAGTTGTCACTATAGCTTACAGACAAGAGACTAATCCTCCGAAATCGGACATTCTTTTTCATTTCTGATTCCTTGATGTTCCCATTAGAAGATTATAAAAGATTTCATTAAAAGTTTCAGCATATTTATTATTATTTTTTTTTAAGAAAAACTGCACTTAGCTTTATGTGACATTTTTTTGTAAGTTACTCGTGGTTTTCTTTTATTTGAAGTACAGGATGTCCATAAGATATCTTTACAGTTTAAAAAAATTATTACAATTGCAAATGAAAATATATGTGAAAATGATTAAAAATTGAAACGTATATATTTAAGTTTTTTTGGATCGTTATGTTTCGTTTAAGTTAATTTAATACATCTCTTTATGGGCATCATTAATTGAACTAGGCACATTAAAGAGGTACTCGATTTCTTAACACATTCGCTCCTCATTAATGGTGACAATGAATCAGTGATCCTTGGTATAGATGAGTCATTTTCAGTACCTTTGTTCGATACACTATTTCTTTAATCCTGGATATCTCATACACTAAATATCACATTTTCGACATTTTCTATGAGGTTATATACAAGATATTGGACAGAGGTATGGGGTATGACTCTTCTAAAGCAAAGGATCATTGATGGCCATTGATAAAGGCATACTACTGCGAACATGGGAAGAAATCATATTGATGTGCTTTATACAAGTAATGATGCACATACAGAGAGATGTATGAAAATAAATTAATTTAAAATTAAATGTGCCAAAAAAATTATTATTTTTTGTTCCATTTTGTCTCATATACACTCAAGAGCCAAAACATTATGACCACCTGTCAATAACGAGTTGGCCCACCTTTGGCGCGCAACACAGCTTCAACCTGCCTTGGCATGGATTAATACCACCACTTAATACCAGTTAAATACCACTTCCACCTGATTACGTGCCTTCCACATCATCCAGGCGAGTTCATTGCAAAATGTAGGGGTGGTCATAATGTTTTGGCTCTTGAGTGTATATCTCTCATTTTGTAATAACATTCACTTATCTGTATATTTTTAATTCGCTGTTGTTATAAATTTTTGAAATTGAAAAGAAACTTTATGGGCGCCCTATATTAATTCTTAGTATTGCGCTGCAATGAAAATTTAACCCTTTATCAAAAACGTGCTAGAAACGTGGTGGTACGCATTTCTGCTTCTTACGCGAGGGCATCACAACAACCTTTCACCAGGCAACAACGTTCAAATGCGATTTGTGTATGAGAAACCAACTGAACAATTTCCTCATTTGAACACATAGCCTGTTTTGTCTGAATGCGATGAAAAGTTAATGATTTGCATGTCGCAGCACCTTCTTCCTGTCGTTTAAATTTCACGTCTGTAGCATGTTGCCTTTTTTGGTGTAGCAATTTTAATGGCCAGTAGTGTATATAAATACGTTAGATAATTTTCGAGCTTTAAAAATTCTGAAATTCAAAATTTTTTTAATCAAAATCGTTTTAATTTTTCTGCCATTATCTATAATTTTCAGTTAGTTGTTATGCTTAAGTTAAATTTTCTGCGTATTATGTTTGTCATTAAGATTTATCTAGCAAGTCAATAAAACCGAGTTATTATCATTCTGTATTTTTTATCCAACTTATTACAGTAACAATAAGCTATTTTCTGTCGCGGGCCGAATGGATGACACTGGCGGGCTGGATTTGACCCGCGGGCCGTAGTTTGGAGACCCCTGGTATAAAGCATCTTCCTGATAATGCAGTATTTCGTGCATGCCAGGAAATTTGACCAAACAGAAAGATTATGAAATGCTTTCGAATTACTTTGTTTCAAAGAATCCGAAATGTTCACGCATGCTTCATAATGTAAGCATAAGCCTCTTCTGTTCTGTCGTTTCAAATCACGAAATATTCAACTTCCTCGTAGACAGATGTAACCAAAAGGTGATTTGACAAACTAATTTTGCTATTCCGGAAATGGAAAAACAAAATAACTTGGAACACAGCTGTTTGGTACTAGGTATATATTTTTGCAACAGACGAATTCATCTTTTCAAGTTTTCAGTTTTTTGTTTTAAAAATCCAGTTTGACATTTTAATAGAGAAGGAAAAATTATTAAAATAGGCACTGTCATATTATATCATTTTATCGTTCACCAAATATTTATTGAGATCATAGGTATTTTGTTTTACATTTAAATGAAAATATTTATCATGGATTAGAAGACATGCCATTAATATTTTTTAATTGACGATTAGCACATCTTCTTTGTTTGCAAATAACAAATTTGTTTTATACAAAGGAAAATATTCAACAAAATTGAGTAATTTCTTTGCAATATATTTATTTCCCATTTCTATGAAATTGAGTGTAATTAAATAATAAATTACAATGTAAAATCCTTATAAAATTTCATCATACTAAAATGAGTGAAAATTCACCATTCTACAATAAATACGATGAATTTCTATGTGTAAAACTATTCACTAAATAAATAAATATAAATTCGATTTACGATTAAATGTGATTAGGAATACTAAATATGACGTACTTCTCATTTATCTCTTATGGGCAACAAAAAATCACTATTTTAATTTAATTAATAAACTTACAAAGAGTACAGAGTATGAGTTTTTCATCGTATTTTGGTACATGCCAGAAAAAAAAAATATAGTATTTTTTTAGTCGTATGTTTTTTTTTTTTTTATTCTAAGGCAGCTGGCAAATACTTTGACAGTTGTCTTTGATGCCTTAAGGCAAGCGCTGCACCGACGTTACTCACTTAGCACTACCCAGGAGGTGCGTGTAACTTGAATTTGTAACTTCTAAATTTTGACAGAATACAGTAAAGGACTAACATAATTTTTTTTTTTTTAATATTTAAGTAAGCGTAGATGAAAAGAGATAATTTTTGAATTAATAATTTTTAAGACGATTTTGCTATGAAAAATTAACGTCTTTTTATAATTAAAAAAATAAACTGACTTTCCCCCCCCTCCTGATTTTTAATACATATAAAAAGTAATCGATTCAAAACTCCATAGAAATTTTAACCTAATAGGAATTGGTTTGGAAAACGCTTTTTCATATGTAATTCATTAAAATTCCTGAACGAGACGTAAATAATAATGTAAATTCACTCACTTTCAGGAAAATTATAGTGAACTGCAATGGGTCGACGTAATGTGTGTGGTCTGCAGAGAAAATAACTGCTGAGCTAAGAATTTATTTCTGCTTTCATCGAACTTTTGGGCGTATAAGTAACTGCAATGTTTTTGGTACCTTCGTGACTTATATATTTAAATTTTAATTTTTTATACATTATATTTTTTTTATGGCATTACAGGGTTCAGAAAACTGCGCCCAAACGATGTTGGGTAGAAAAAAACCCAAATATTTCTGACACTTGAAGCGTGACGTAGTTAAAAGAAGAATTTCAATTACGAATTAATTTCTATTGATGAGAGTAACATAACACTTGTGGGCTGAATTTCAAAGCTCAATTTGCATTATTTCGTTAGAAATTACAGCTAAAATGATTTTGGATTCAGTTCGTGGTAGTTGTGTTACATTTTAAAACAAACAAACAAAAATAAAATCATTCTAGATAAACACACATATATATATTTATTCATGTAATTCCTCTTATACATGCTATAAAATAAACCGTAGAAATTACGTTTCTAAATAACGTGCAACAAATATATAAAAATACATTACACGCTTAATGTTTCAAAATTATTTAAGTTTTACTTTGCTTTATACACTGGCTGGAAATGAAATCCCAACACTAAGATAAAATGTGTTTAGAGAAATGAAATTTAGACAAAGCATTTGTCTAGGTAACATATTTATTTGATTAAAATATCAAAGTACAGTATAGGTTACGGCAAGGGTAGCCAATCCAAATGATCTTGCGGGCCCATACAAAGTTACATATCCCCATATTGGATTTAGACAAAATTAAGGATTCGCTCCTGTTCGGCTGTATGGTAAAAAATGCATGCTATTTTTCTTGTACAATGCCGCTTTTGAGTTGTTTTTGCGCCAATAGAATTTTACATATTTTCAAGTATTAAATTTTCCAACATAAAAATTTTTTATGACGTATGTGGTTTGTCCTACCAAACTTAGTTATTTCATAGGCATACACTAACTGGAAATATTCTTCTATAACCCCAACTCAACTGATAATACAATACACTAACTACTACATTACTTCTCTGTGCCTAGAGTTGAGTTGTCATTTTACAGTTTGGGAATGAAGTGGGAGAAAGAAGTCTGACTGGGCTCAGTGACGTTCTACGGTCCTTTGAGACCCAGACCTACGGCTTAAAGTGGATTACGAACATTCATGGCACTCGCCGGGACTCGAACCCGAAACCTGTGGTACCGAGCGCTAGAGTGCTAGCCACTCGGCCATCAGATCCAGTAATTAATTGGTAATACAATTGATTTACCTTTTGATATTTAATTTAATAGTGAAAATAAGCTAAGAAATGAAAGAAAAAAATCACTGTAATTTGACCTTGAATTAATGTGAATATTTGAAAATTCTTTTCATTGCTATTTTTGCAGTGTGAATAATGCAAATATCTAAATATAAATCGTGCAGACAATGTAAAGAACAATGGCTGCAACAGAATTAGAAATTCTGAATTCTATGACTCAGACTGCGAGTTATTCCTTTTTGTAGTTTTAGGTACTTTCACCCTGAAGCGATTGGGATATCCGTTTAAGAAATCCTTTTTTTTTTATAGGCAGTGATGATTGACATTTTGACTAGTTTCTGTAGCTCAAGGCGGTACGATAAGATTGTGTGGTGAGATAACATGTCACGCCCATTTAAAAAATCACAAATTGCCGGTTTCTGATTCCGAGTAGACATTTTTTTTTTTCTTCTTCTTTTTCGTCTATGACTTTGATTGTTCTGGTTGTGTTAATCTTCTCGAGTTATTGTTTATTTTTTTTCAATTCCTTCTATTAGCTCATATTCTCCTTATATATATCTTGTTCAAATTTTCTATTGTTAATAAAATACTTTTTATTCATCCACTCAAGTTGAAATACATTTTTTTTTGAACTTGTAGTGGAGGACACTGGATGTTAAGACAGTTTTTCCAAATATTAATTCAATAATTAAATTTAATTAATTAATTTTAGTAATTTTCAGATTTAAGTGGCATATATCTACCAATAGAGGGTGCCAGATAAACTTAAAAAAATGAATGAAAATTATTGATAAAGGACTTTCTGCAATAATAGAGAGTTTTTGCATACCGTACGTTAGTTACCGTAGGACGTCCGTCAGCTTTTTCTCCCTAGCGCGCATGCTCATAGGAAACTGCGCATGCGTATCTGTAATAATAATGTTTCCCATGAGCATGCGCGCTAGGGAGAAAAAAGCTAATGGACGTCCTACGGTAACTAACGTTCGGAATGCAAAAACTCTCTAATTGTGAAAAAAAGTAGGCATTTATTAAAAACTTTTTTTGTTTATGTAACTTGTTTTTCCGCGATTTTAAACGCTGCACTGCGTGAAAAAGAGGTAAGAACTGTTGAGTAGTAATAAAATTAAGAATTTATCTTCTATGGAGAATTTATCACCTCTATTCTAAAGAAGCAGAAGGTTGGGAAAAACTACATTTCATACATACTAGAGTTGGCGCTATATCGCAGCTTGGCCTCTTTTTCCTGTGCGCATTTATTTAGAAAATACTTGTTGTAATGCAGCTGGCAATACAGAGACAGTTATTCGTTACACCATATGCAAGGGCTGCATACCGTTGTTACTCATTTAGCACTGTCCAGGGCCCACGTATAGCTTGAAGATAGGCTACGGATGCTAGTCACACTTCCCCCACAACGCTCTACGATCCTATTAGACCGGGACCTACGGTTTAAAGTGGATCCCGAACCACTACAAACACCCATCGCACACCAGGTCTCTAACCCGAACTTGTGGTACCGAGATCTAGAGCGCTAACCTCTCGGCCATCAGGCCCATTTAGAAAACGCAAACATGTTACGAAACGATTCTGAAAATTACGAGAAATTCTTCTTCTCAAATCATACAATTATTTAACTTGCTAAAGATAAGATACCAACAAAAAAAAAAAAAAAAGGAATGTTTATTTTACTTATAATTCTGATCACTTTGTATGAAATAGAATAAAACATTACAAAAAGTTCATATAAAAGAATATTTTATATTTAATCACTTTATAGGGAAATTTATTAATTGAATATAAATGCTAGGTATTTAGAAAAATTAAATTTACATTTATTTAAAACTATAAAATGAACCATTTCTTTCTAAAATCATTATATGATGATAGATCTTTCTCTTTCTTTTCGCCAACAGACCGCCTGGATTTATCTGTCCCTTTTCAAACTCCAACATCAGCAAGGTCTCTAATTGTAAATCGACGATTTGCAAGCACCCAATGTTTAATTTTTAGATGTGAGCTTCGTCGGTTGAGGTGGGTGGTCGATCAGATGGCTCTTCGTCTTCAACACGTTCTCTGCCTTCTTTGAACTGTTTATACCCCTTCTAAATATTTCTTTCCAATATAGAAATGCTCACCAAATGCCATCTGCAACAATCTGTATGTTTCCGCAAACAAAATTGAATGCAAATTCCTTGTTCAATGAATTCAGACATTTCAAAAATCGGCGGAATCACTTTTAGTGTTTCCCAAAGCCAAGCGTAACTCAAACACTAATCAATATTTTGACATGAAATTTCACACAGATGTCAAGGACAGTGCCAGCAACCTTAAAAAAGAAAACCAAATTGAAATTCCATAAGCCCCGGGAATATTAAGTTGAAAATTGGTCTTACATTTTGGCGACGACGACGTCGATTTGTAGGTTGAAAGATCTCTTGGGTGGTCTTACTTTTTGGACACAGTAATAGCCAACAGTAAAGAATGTCGCCAAAAATCGCCAAGCTGTCATCACGCGTGTTAACTATTAACACACTGAAATGCATACTTAAAACTGCTTGTAAATAAAAATAATAATAACTTGTAATAAAACTGCTTGCTGAGTGCAGTCTATTCCCCAGTGCGTTCGTTATAAGTTCATTTTTCCTCTTTAAACCCAAGTAAACAAAATGACCAGTCCTGTTCAAATGAATGGAAGACTGACCCTGAAAGTGGCCACACAACATGCCATCATTCGTGGAAATGACGATTGTAAAAATCACGTGAGGTATATGATCATGTGAGGACCATGTTTGTTCCAATCTGGCAACACCAATGCATGCTCTATTATATTACTACTCTATGGTGCGAACACTTTTTCAGATATAGAATATCAAAATACTTTTTCGGAACTTATGAATCGTTAAATGGCTTAATTAATAACGCGTATTTTCTACAGGAGAAATATACAATATAACTAAATTCAGCGTAAATAACGCTAAATCTATCTGTATTGTGGCGATATTTTAGCACTGTAGTATTATGAAGGTTCTAATTGATGTTTTTCAAAATACAGTATTTGCTTAATTATTTCCAGATTCTTGCACTTGTCAGGAGTCATACCAAATGATTGCTTCCCATAAGAAATAAAGAATAAATGATTCCTCCATTCCCATGAAAAAAATCCTGTTGATATTAGCGTAACATACATTGATGGGATTGCATAAAATAATTAAAACTCTGCTTAGCACTAAAATACGTAAATACCGAAGTTATTGGATGAAATATTGGTCTGGTAAGGTCTGGCAAGGAAGTATGTTCTGTTTTTACTATTTACTTTAATGATGAAAATTGGAAATTACTATCTGACCAACCCATAAAAATCTGACCATGCATAAAAATAAATTTAACAAATTTAATTTTCTCTTCTCTGTTAGTGTCTGGTCAATACTTATTAGTTCTTGTTTGAGTTTTGTGGCGTGATATTTATTTGCAAAGTATTAAACATCTATCTGTTTGACAATGATTCGCACGCAAAACTTGTATATCGTATAAAATTGCTGTCATCCAAAGAGGACGTATGTCAAGTAGGATTTATTCCAAAACGGACGTATACTAGGTAACACTAAAGTTAAAAGATTCAATTAGAAAAAGATCACTTTAAACAAAAGTAGAAAAAAAAAATGTTCATTTGATTTCCCTAGAATTGCGAATTATAAAGCTTGACAAACTCGTGATCAAGTGATAAGATATGCTGGAGGTGTACAGGATGGTTTAAGTCCGAATCTGTTCGCCGCTTTGAAGTCATTGCTTTCAGAATTAATGATTATCCGCTGTAAAATTATGTTAACTTTCAAATTCGTTTTTAATTTCAGATTTGTTTTGTGCGGTTTGCGCGAAAAAGGCAAAAGGATAATAAGAAACAGAGGTGCAAAATTTTAAAGTAATCAGTTAATATCTACCTGTTCCACTTTTGAGTTTTAAAATGGACATTAGTTGCAATAATTTAAAAGTATCGCTATATAATTGGTTTAAATATATATAAAAGGTAAGTAATTAGTTTTTTTAAACGATAGACATATAAAAACATGAGATACATTTAAACATCAATTTCATTCATACCAGGCTTTTTAAATGTCCATTGCATAATTTATTATCGCTTTTCTTATGCTCTGAACATCTATCATATTATTACTGAAGAATTTGTTTCAACTGCTCGCAATACTTTACAAAAAAATAAATCTAAGTAATCTTCCAAATTGTTCTGGAAAATTGGTACAATTACATCGTTATTCTTCTATGAATTCTTCTAAATGAATTTGCAAAAATACATATTGTTGAACGTATCAGAAAGTACTAATGTATTTCTTGAATGCAAAAAAAATCGCGCATACAACCTAAGTCTGAGATTCAGAACTCCAAATTGGATTCAAATTATCTGGGAATAATAGGAATACCTGCAACTATACTCAATTATCAGTCATCAAAATAATGATTATCTGTCACGTACACTTAAAGGAGGAGATTCAGACACCAGTAAAACAATATAAATTATGTTTTTTAAACCCCTACTTACGTATATAGATTCTAAAATAAGGAAATTGAAATAATGATTTTATTTAAAATCCAATCAAAGGTTAAGTTTATTGTATTATAGTAAGAGAATACATTTTAAAGACATACGGATATTTTTATAATGCTGGAGGTCTGAAGAAAATTCTTAAATGCTTTAATGTACTCAGTTTTTTTTTCCCCAGAATGTAAAAATAATAATAAAATAAAAATAAAGAAAATTATTCAAAAATAGAAATTTTTAAGAATATAAATATTTTTTTAGTTTCAGAAAAACATGTGTAATCTTTTTTTAGATAGTATAAATATTATTTAAATGAATGAAAAATTACAAAATGAATGGAAGTTGATAAAAAAAAAAAATGGCCAAAAAATTGTATGAACCGATTTCAAATACTTCGTAAGTTACCTTCAATAACATTTTTTTCCTAATGCAGCTGGCAAACACTTAGACACTTGTCTTGGATGCCTTAAGGCAAGCGCTGCACAGACGTTACTCACTTTGCATTACACAGGGGGCGCGTGTAACTTGAAGATTAGCCAGGGACGCAGAGTAACAATGCCCCCGCAACGCTCCACGATCCTGCTAGACCGGGACCTACGGTTTAAAGTGGATTCGAACCACTACAAACATCCATGGCACCGCCGGGACTCGAACCCGAAACCTGTGGTAGCGCCAGAGCGCTAGCCACTCGGTCATTCAGGCCTCACCTTCAATAACATTTGTGGCATAAATTCTTTATTAAGTTTATTTTTACTGAAATGAAATAATTACGAAATTTTGAGAAATTCAAAATAAAAATATAATTATGAGAATCATTTATAGATTATTGTAAAAACTTAATTTGATGCAAAATGCTTTATATATTTTTCTAACTTTCCAATTATTTAAATCGAAAATTGTCCTAGTTCAATCAAATGGCACTATATTATAAGATTAATCAAGTTTACCTTTTATACTTGCAACAATTCACATCTTTAATATCCATATAATGAAAAATGAGCATGTCTATGTTACTGCCCATTTTAGTATCAGCTATTGTTCATTTTAAAACTTAAAAATGGAATTAGAAGATCCTAATTTTTAATAAATTAGAAAATGTCCAATAATGTTTTTCTAATTAATAGATATTCATTGGATGAAATGAGAACCATATTGTTAGGTTTCATGGTTTCATTCTTTATCAAAATTTTGGAGCTTCTTTTTTTAAAAAATTACTTAACGTAAATTCTTTGCAAATAAAAGTTGCATATGGTGAGGCGCAAGCTACGATATCTTATGCCCAGTTTATTAAGCGTATCTCAAGCATTTTCCTAATATCCTATTTAGGGATTACAATACCGGTATATCGGGATACCGAATACCGGTATTTTGAGCCATTTCTATAATTTTGTAATATCGGAATTTACAAGTTTAAATACCGTTTTTCGGTATTTACTAGAAATTTAGAATTCTTATCTGTGAAAGATTTCTTATTCAGAATTATTATCTGTGAATTCTTATCTGAAAACTAGAAATTCTTATCTGGGAAAACAATGTTGTAGTTGTGAAGAAAGTGTGTAACATTTCAATGTCTTTTAAATTGGTGAATTCGTCATTAACATTGTATTTGCATATCATACTTTAGAGTTCAAAATATTTTTCAGATTTATTATATATATACTCTTAAATAATACCCTATAATAATGAATAAGAATAACTTTAAAGAACATAAAAAAAAAAAAAAAAATCAGTAGATAAAACTTCGGTTTGGCTTCATTATTTATATGATGAATATGGTGGCACAATATAAAAAATGTTCAAGAATTATTAAAGTGAATAGAGGAAGTACAAGCTGACTCCCTACACATTTAAAAACGAAACATGATACAAATTTGTGTTAAAGAGGAAATAATCTAACTGCCATGAAGATACAAACTGAAGCACAGTTTCTAAGCCCAAGCCATCAGGGATTGTAGATTATTTTGAAAAAAAAAAAAAAAGATAATTTGGATGAAATTATAAGTAAAATGACAGCATTAGTTGGTTTGCCATTTCGAGTGTTTTTTGTGATATTTACATTCTCTAATAAAACTGGCAAATAAAAAAAAAAAAAAAAAACCTGTATTTTTCTTTTTCTAAATTAAGATCTAAAAAATAACGAATACCGGTATTGAACTTTTGGTCCTATATTGCAATCCCTAATCCTATTATGTAAAAAAAATTACATTTTATTTATTTTTATATTAAGAAAATTTCTTAATTTCTATTTGACTTTGAGCAAATTGAATTTTTTGTATCGATTCTTCAATGAATAATTTATTTTCAACTGAAATACCGAATGTGGAAATATGACATTCATGAAATAAGCAAAAAAACACTCTTCTACTTATGAATTTTCTTATGGAATAGTACCTTTTCATATATGAATCGTAGAATCTTTTGATATTTGTGCTCCATATTTCCATAATTAAAAAGAAGAAAACGCGCTTTTCTTCTGTCTGGCGTCAGTCACAACATTTGGTTTCTATAGCAATGAATTACATCTGCCACCTGTACTTCAATTCTTCAATGAAATGGTGGCAACATGTCTCGAATCGTCTGCGCGTTTTATTAAAAAGAATATTGAAGTTTGCTCTTATTGTAGATTAATACGGAGATGCTCCTTCATTGTAAAATGTTCAAACATAGCGGTGGTCTCATGCCCTTTGAGTTAATAAGAAAAATAGATAATTAAATGCACTTTTTAAAAAAAAAGAATTATATATTTAATAAAAATTATAAAATTAAAAATAAAAAAAAATTTAAAAGTGTAGATGTTGATGAAATCAGTTGCATGTAATAAAAAAAAAATATAAAACAGAATGGGCAAAGATCAAGTTAGGAGAAAAAATAGCTTAGGAGAAAAGCGAACTTTTTTTCATCTATGCCAGGGGTCTCCAAACTACGGCCCGCTGGCCAAATCCGGCCCTCCAGTGTCATCCATCCGGCTCGCGACAGCTAATAGCTTATTGTTGCTGTAATAAATTGGATAAAAAAATACAGAATGATAATAACTCGGTTTTATTGACTTGCTGGGTAATGCTTAATGACAAGCATAATACGCAGAAAATTTAACTTAAGCATAACAACTAACAAATAATTGAAATGAATCCCACTAACATTATTAACTAGTGAACATCCCGCGGTGACCCTCGGTAGTTATGTTGGGGTAAAGAGTATCGCATATGTATGTATGTCGATGTTTGGAATGTATATATCCTGAATCAAACGTATGATGATTTTTATCCTGAAAATCCCTCAGGAACGGAAAAGCTAAATGAACGCGAATGAAATCGCTGGGTAGCCACTTGCAAAAAAAATACTAATGAGATTTGTGCAATTGTGATTTTTCACTGACAATAGTTTGTAGTCAGAAAGCGTATGCTCGCTCAGAGCGCATGCTCGGCGACAGGTCTAGAAATTATAGATAATGGCAGAAAAATGAAAACGGTTTTGGCCCTTGGTACTTACTGGAGTAAACCGTATGGCCCTAAGGCTGGAAAGTTTGGAGACCCCTGGTTTAAAGTATGGAAAATAAAAATTAAGTTTTTATTAATTTTTTATCAGATGCAGTGCAATATTTAATAATAAATTTGCAATAGTATTCTAAAGAATGTAAATATTTAATGGTTTATAAGAAATCTATATATCGTTGTCCCGTTTTTACATCATATCTTATTTTAGATCAGAGATGGCCAACCCGCGGTCCGCGAGATTTATCAGACTTTTACAAAATATATTTATTTTATAATGGCCAAAGGAGTGAAAACCGATGTATTAAAAAAATACATTATGTGTGCATCCGTGTATTCAAAAATTAAATGTCGAAATGACGAGAAAAAAAAATTAACTTTGATTTTAAAATAATATTCTTGCGAATATAGGACAGGTATTGCCTTGATGAGTTTACAGTTAAATTTTTATAACGCTTACATCACAAAAGAGAAATTTTCCAATTTTAGAAATCTGGCACAAAAAGTTGTTAAGGCTTTTGGTTCAACTTTCACCTGTGAATCGGCTTCTTTTTTTTTTTTTTTTTTTTTTGGAAAGGGAAATTGACCCAACACAAAACACACTCAAACATAACGGACACAACGCCCATCGCGATGTGCAAATACTCAAATTGAGATCGATTTGCAAAAGTTAAGTGAAAGAGTGGAGAAACACATACCGCAATAGTACAATAAATATTTTTTAATGATTTCATTTATATTTACATATTTTTTATAGTTCATTTTTAGTGTCATATATTTATTTACAATGTGCGTTTAGTATCATCATCATCATCATTATTATTATATCATCTTTGTTTACATGTTGGAATAATAGTAAATACCAAAATAATAACTCATTATGTTTCAATTTTTCACTCCAAAAAAATGTCTATAGTGGGTCTAAATCTAATAGGAGGTTATATAATTTTATATGCGGCCCGTGGAGTCAGGATGCATTTTCAAAGTGGCCCGCAAGGTCATTTGGGTTGGCCACCCCTATTCTATGGTTAAAATTTTTATCCTTTATCTTATATTAAAGTCATCAGACACAAAGAAAACCCAACTATTTTTGTATTTTTTTAAAATTTAGATAGCAAAGAAATAATTTAAGAAATACCAATTAAAAATATTTTAAGATTTTTTTATGAAAAAAATAATTTAGATTTTATTTACTCTATTTACATTTTAAAAATCTGCCAGCTCACATGTCACATTTATAGTGAGGGTTTTTCTTTTTCAATTAAAAAATTGAAAAACAACAATAATAGGGGAAAATATAATCTTAGATGCGGCCCGCAGATGATGCATTTCAAAGTGTCACTCAAGATCATTCGGGTTGCCCCCCTTCCCCCTGGGTTAGATCGTATCTTATTTGTATGATTTTTTACCACTTACTAGTTAATTAGTACTAGACAAAAAAAAAAAAATGTAATTTTAAAATTGAATCACCTGATCAATACTTTTAACCGAGTTCGTTCTAATCCAGCTAATTCTGTTTCTAATTCTGTTTTTGTTTAATGTTTCCTAATTTTTGTTTTAATCATTCCTGACACTTTCCTCTGCTAAATCAGGTGTTTTTCATTTTCCAGAAAATACATAGTCTTAGCTTCGGACTGTATTCGGATTTGGAAAATGTTTTATTTTTCAATTCCTACTATTAGTTCACACTCTCCTATATATATATATATCTCGTTCAAATTTTCGATCGTTCATAAAACACTTTTTAGTCATCCACTCAAGTTCGAGTACATTTTTTGAAAATTGTATTGGATGACACTGGATGTTAATGCAGTTTTTTCAAATATGAATTCATTCATTAAATTTAATTCAGTGATTTTAGTTTTATAGGGGAGAAAAATATTTATCTTGTATAAGATATTTAGCAGGATATAAATTTAGGAATCAATACCGTCAGTGGGGAAGCGTGGAGATCGCTGGAAAAGATTTCTTTTTCAGATTCTTTTTTTCGTTCTGGGTTCTAGTTTGAGTCGAGAAGGGAACAAAATGGGAAATGAAACATGTGAATAAATGAGTGAGAGAGAGGGAAAGTGTGTATGTGTGTGTGTGAGAGAGAATTTTTCTAACTTAAAAAAAATGAATGAAAATTATTTATAATGGACTTTCTGCAATAGAGTGAAAAAAATGTAGGAATTGACTTATTTTTTTTTTTTATATTACTTGTTGTTTAATGTTTCTTAATATTTATGTTAATCATTCCTGATTACCATCTTCTAAATCAGATGTTTTCGTTTTCAGAAAGTACATAGTCTTAGCTTCGGACACTGTCCGTCCTGGTCAAGTGTACCGAGTATGTGTGTCCATCTTGACATCCAGTTCACCTCTCGTGGTCCGAGCCTCTTTGCACAGAGATGGAGAACAAGTGGTTGGAGCGTCGGAGATGGCCGATCCTCACCAAATCACTACATTACTCATGCAAGTATGTATTCTATTACTTTTTAATTAGAAGTTAATGAGTCATGGATCAGGGATCATGTTAAATTAGACATGGTGCAAAATATAGACCTGACAATGTTGTGGTGTATATAAAAAAAAGTTATGAAGACCTGTTTGGGCGCTTTGAAAAATGTTATAATTTTAGTTGAAATAATCTTTTATTGTTCTTCATTTTGCAATAGATAGTAAAAAAGTTAAGGCAATTTTTAACATATAAAACATATGCATATATATGTATAAGTTTATATCAACATACTTATGTTAATTCGTTGTTGTTCGTTGCTGATCCCTTGCCAGCGCGTGATGGGATGTCAACACTAAAAAGGTAATCGCTCGCCACAGTGTGGTATGGAGTGATGTCTCGTTCAGTCTATTGGTACTGTGCATAAATATCAGCATACATGTGTAAATACTTTCACTACTTA
Source organism: Caerostris extrusa (assembly GCA_021605095.1). Taxonomy (NCBI): domain Eukaryota; kingdom Metazoa; phylum Arthropoda; class Arachnida; order Araneae; family Araneidae; genus Caerostris; species Caerostris extrusa. The sequence continues at coordinate 26,031 of BPLR01001997.1, forward strand.
TCTCTTGCCAACGTGTGATGGGGCGTCAAAGCTAAAAAAAGATAATCAGAAGTGTGGTAAAGCGTGATGTCCCAGTTTCGCCAGTCACGCTTTCGCGAGGGAAGAGATTCACTTCTACATTTTATCTTCGATTCAGAGGATGGTATTGGCGTGGAGTAAAGGTTAGAATCTAGTTGCCAATGTACATGATTTTGTAATTGATACCTTTACGAGTTATTAAAAAATCTTGTCATTTGAGTTGTAGAAAAAAGAATTCAGAAGGGCATTCGCAATATAAAATAGCATCTCTTTTGCTTGTAGAAAATATTCAGTTAACATTTCTTAAACAATAATGTATTTTGAACTTTTCAGGAAATTATTTAAAAAATACGTTGTGCAATAAATAATTTATTATTAAATAATAGATTAATAATGCAAATCTATTTGTACCATATTATGTAAAGTTGAAATTATAATTAGATTTCGAAATAATTCATTTCAATTAAAAAACAGTATAGAAGAATAGATTTTCTTTATAAAAATAAATGCAAATGAATACTTTGACCCCATCCTTCTGAAAAAATGAATATTATTTAAAATCAATAAGTTATTAAATTAATTAAGATATGTGATAATTTTATGCCTAACAAAAGTATGCGTAAAAGTCAAATCGTTTTACCTGCTACATAATTAACATTCTTAGTTTTTACCTACTATTTCCTGCAGCAATTTCTCGAATCAGATAAACAGCTTTAGGAAGAGAGGGCAAAATATGTATTCTATGAATCACATGTGTTGTCTTTTCGTTTGACCTTGAGATCAAAATTATCCACGGGAACATCTGCATTGATTTTTTTTTCTACCTTTTCTTAGCAAAAGCTCTATCACTATCATTATGTTTCATCAGATTAGATGCGCATGCTATTATATTTTCTTTATAATAATGAACCCGAGTGATTATGAAAATACCTGAATAAGATGTTTTATCACATGAATGGATTTTTTTCTTGTGCTATAATGAAGAACGAGAAAAATTTCAGGAATATTTTTTTAAACTTCATAATTGTATGCTCTTATTAAAACTCGAGAACATACTATAATATACTTTAAAATAGTTTCATTCTAGTAAAAATTATTATATACATTTTTATTATTTTAAATAAATACAAGTACATAGGATCAATACAAGGAGGATGTAGAGTTTAATGTTGTATTCCATTTATTTATAAACTTTTATCTAATTTTTAAATCTTAGTGTTGTATTTCCTGTATTTATAAGTTTGTATCTAATTTTTTAGATCTTTATGTTGTACTCCATTTATTTATAAACTTGTATCTAATTTTTTAAATCTTAGTGTTGTATTCTATTCATTTATAAACTTGAATCTATTTTTTTTTTACTTTTATTGTTGTATTTCCTTTATTTATAAGTTTGTATCTAATTTTTTTAGATCTCAGAGTTGTATTTCCTGTATTTATAAGCTTGTATCTAATTTTTTTTTAAATCTCATGTGATGTATTCCATTTATTTAAAAATTTTATCTAATTTTAAATCTTAGTGTTGCATTCCATTTATTTATAACCTCGTATTTAATTTTTTAGATCTTAGTGTTGTATTCCATTTATTTATAAACTTGTATCTAATGTTGGTGCTAATTTTTATAGAAGAGAATGTGTTTAACAAAAATTCATCAATGCTAAAGACTGTTGTTAACCATCTTAATTTTTAATGCATAATTTACCTATCATTACTGATTTCTTTACATTTAAATAAAATAAGCAAATATTTTGCTTATTTGATTTCGTAAACTATTCAAAAACATGTAGGTAGTTTAGCATTCGATAAATCGGAATTATGTTTGGTTGTTGCTTTTTTTTTTTTTGCATGCTATTTTAAACAGCAGTAGGGAAATTAATTTTAAAAAAATTTCTTATTTTGTATGTACTTTGAAACGATTTATACATGTTTGTGAAAAATATTAAAATATCTTATTTGATTTTAGTAAAAATTAATATAGTACCTAATTTGTACTTAACTAAAACCAGAATGAAATGATGTTAATGTAATGTAAACTTTTGCTGTATTTGTTGATTTTATGTTATACAGAATAAGAAGAGTTATGCATTGAAATGAATTATATGTCAACAAATTTCGTTAAATTCATAATTATAAATCACTTAATGTAACATAAAACTTTTAAATGGAGAACTCTTTTAGATGGTGTTTCTACATTTTTAAGAAATTCTTAATATTTTGAAACATAAATTATGTTATAAATATTCTTGCTTAACTATATTCTAACATAAATATTCTTACATAAATTATGTTATAAATATGTTTAAATATTTATAAACATATGTAATATTTATTGTAGAAAATGCATTACGATTGATATATGACACAAATACACTTATATTATTTTGTTTTGCAACTTTTAAAAATTTATTTTTGAAATTTACTAGGTACACATTTATAAAATTAAAAAAAAAAATTAAAACAATTTTGTTGTGATGAACAGCCTTTTTTTTTTTTTTTTTTTTTGGCCCGTGGTTGGCTAAAATGCAATTATGAATCTTTTATGTACAAAGCTAAATGATTGTGGTAAATATTTTCTTTATGTCTTGCTTACGAACCGTAAAATGCATACCATTCTTTTATCTAAAAGAGAACCCTGTTGTCTTTTGTGATTAAAACCATCACTTTTGTGATGATAAAACATTTTTTTCTTTGCCATTCATTTCCGGTTCTTTCTTTTAAAACTCTGGCCCGTCATTTTATTTTGCTATTTCTTTTTTTTTGAACCGGACAAAAAAAACTTGCATCAATTCGTATGTGCTGGCATCGTTTACTATAATTGCTTTTTTCTGTTTAGGTTTTTGTATGTAGTGTTTTTAACCTTTTCATGGACACAAAGCAGCAGTGTCCGATCTTTAAGCCACATTTAAAGCAAAAATATTATATCGGGTCGAACATAAAATATAATAATTTTAAGCAATAAATATACAATATACATAACAAATAAACAGAAAATAATAATTTAATTTTATTTAGTTTTAAGTATATAATAAATAATTTTAAGCACAAAACAAATAATATACATAACAAATAAACAAAAATAACGTGGTTGAATAATTTTTTATTTCCTTTCAAAAAAAAAAAGTTTTATGGAATCTTTAAATAGGTGTAAAAGTTTTAATCAAAGATATTAAAAATATCTCGAAAAACTAAAATTACATCCATACTTGCATTTCACGTTTAATGCCTGGTGGCCTGATGATGATTAGCGTACGACGTCGTATGACGTAATCACCTGCGTCGATTTTTTTTTATTTTAATTTAATTTTTCAGAATTTTTTTTTTTTATAAAAATAGTAAGTTTTGTAATTTATGTTAATCTATTTTTTTTTTGTCTATTATGTTCGTTTCAATTTTCGATTATACACTGACTACCAATAAGTATTTGGACACCTGTGACAGAAAAGAAAAACGAACTTCATTCAAAATCAATAGTTGGTAGAGCCTCCACGGGAGGCAATTACAAGTGAACCCTCCGGGGCATACTTTCCACAAGTCTTTGAATGACAGCTAGTGGTATTTTCTTCCACTCGGCTTGGAGAAGACATAGAAGTTCCTTCACCGATTTTGGACGGGTAGTGCACCCCTGAATTCGGCGATGCAACGCGTCCCAGAGGTTCTCGATAGGGTTGAGTTCTGGGCTCTGGGCAGGCCAGTCCATTCGATGAACTCCATTGGCACCATACCAAGCCTTGGTTAACGTCGAAACATGACAACTGGCATTGTCGTCCTGAAAGTAACAGGGGCTCAACCCGTAAAACGTAGGAAGCCTGGCATTGTCGTCCTGAAAGTAACAGGGGCCCAACCCGTAAAACTGCCATAACGTAGGAAGCACATTGTCATCAAAAAAGTGCAGTAGGCATCGGCGTTGAGCTACCATGAATGGGGACCAAGGGTCCCAGTCCATTCAGGAGAAACACCCCAGACCATAATTCCACCTCCGCCGAACTTGACTGTTGGTACAATGCATTCTGGGAGACGTTCTCCAGGCAGATGCCAGACCCAGACCCTGCCATCCGAACGGTAAAGGGTGAACCTTGATTCGTCACTCCAAAGAATCCGTTTCCACTGATCTACAGTCAATTTCGATGTGCCTTGCACCACATTAACAGAGCAGCGCGGTTGGACTTTGTGATTACAGGCTTATGGGCAGCAGCACGACCATGAAAACCATGCAGATGTGCTTCCTTACGGATGGTATTCATTGAAACAATACTCCCGGATGCCTGTTGAAACTCCTCCCGGATGAGGGCCATCGGTTGGGTGCGGTTCTTCCGAATTTCTCTGGTGAGCACTCGTCGGTCTCTGTCTCCCAGTTTCGTTGGTCTGCCGACTCGGGGGCATTCGACAATCACCGCTCCTTCCACTTCTTAATCACATAGGCCACTGTCGATTTTGGGTACTTCAGATCGCTAGATATGTCCCTTAAGGATCGGCCACATTTGTGATACCCGATAATTATACCTTTCTCGAAATCAGAGAGCTCCGAACTGCGCGGCATCTTGCATGCGACTAATGCCGATGCTGTTTCCTACACGATATATACCGGCGGAGTCCGTGACGTACCTCAGGACCGCAGATATCGTCATTTGCATAGGTGTCCAAATACTTATTGGTAGTCAGTGTATAGGCGTAACATTAATTTTTGACATTCTAAATTATTTTAATTTATAAATAATGATTCAAAAATTTTTCCTATACTCTTTTGTCAAACTATAATTTTTAATCTTTATTAGTTCCACCCAAGATTAATAATTGTATTCGTACGATTAATAATTGTAGATTGTCCCCAAGATTTTTAAAAAAAAATTCCGCTCTTTTCATGGATATTTTTCCCTGGTAAAAGTTTCTTTAATTAAAAAATATTTTCTGTGTTCTGGATAACACTGGACTATATCTGTTAGTGTTGAACAAAAAAAAATTGTTATTACGTAGAATATTAAAAAAATTATATGGCTGCAAACAATAAGTTCTTTAAGTTCTTGTTGTAGTCCTTCAATTTTTCCCCAATTAGAACATTATTAAAAAAAAAAATTAAACTGACTTTGTGTTAAGTTTTATGTCAATGTAAAAAGCATACTGTAAACGTCTCTGTCTATACTAAACTTATAACGCCTATAAGCCACTTTCAGGTTCATGGGAACACTTTAAATTTTATTTACAAGCATTATACACTGAAGTGACAAAAGTCATAGGATAGCAATATGCAAATTTTCAGATGGCAGTAGCATCGCGTAGAACAGGTATAAATGCGCAGTGCTTTCGCAGAGCTTTCATTTTGTTCAAGTTATTCATGTGAAGAGGTTTTGACGTGATGATGACCGCACGACGGGAATTAACAGACTTCGAACGCGGAATGTTAGTTGGAGCTAGACGCATGGGTCATGCCATTTCGGAAATCGTTAGGGAATTCAACATTCCCAGATCCACTGTGTCAAGAGTGTGCCGAGTATGAAATTTCAGGCATAACATCCCACCATGGACAGCGCAGTGGTCGACCGCCTGCACTTAACGACCGAGATCGGCGACGTCTGCAAAGAGTCGTAAATTCTAACAGACAAGCAACACTGCGTCGAATAACCACAGAAATCAATGTGGGACGTACAAAGGGACTTGTCTGTTAGAACTGTGCGGAGATATTTAGCTTTCTTGGGCTATTCCAGCAGAAGACCGACTCGAGTGCCTTTACTGACAGAACGACATCGCTTGCAGCAACTCTCGTGAGCACGTGAGCATATCGGTTGATCCCTAGATGAATGGAAAACCGTGGCTTGATCCGATGAGTCACGATTTCAGTTGGTAAGAGCTGATGGTAGGGTTCAAGTGTGGCGCAGACCCCACGAAGCCATGGGCCCAAACTGTCAGCAAGGCACTGTTCAAGCTGGTGGTGGCTCCATAATGGTGTGGGCTGTTTTTTTCATGGCATGGACTTGGACCTCTGGTGCGACTGGACCGAACATTGACTGGAAATGCTTATGTTCAGCTACTTGGAGATCACTTGCAGCCATTCATGGACTTCATGTACCCAAACAACGATGGGATTTTTATGGATGACAATGCGCCATGTCACCGGGCCACAACTGTTCGCGATTGGTTTGAAGAACATTCTGGACAATTCCAACGAATGATCTGGCCACCTAGATCGTCCGACATGAATCCCATCGAGCATTTATGGGACATCATTGAGAGGTCTGTTCGTGCCCAAAATCCTGCACCGTCAACGCTTTCACAATTATGGACGTCTATCGAGACAGCATGGCTCAATATTCCTGCAGAAGACTTCCAACGACTTGTTGAGTCCATGCCACGTCGAATTGCTGCACTTCGCCGGGCGAAAGGAGGGCCGGCACGATATTGAGAGGTATCCATGACTTTTGTCACTTCAGTGTATATATTTATATATATATACACGGAACTCTATTTACAAAGAAATGAAAATTAAAAATATAAATTGGATTCTCAAATGAAGTTCTCTCCAAGGTTGGAGTTTTCAGAGTTCTCGAGTCTACGACGAATCTAATGCACCCTGTCTGCTGTAAACCTTGATTATCACACGACGTGATACAGTCACTTTCAGAAAAAGAGAAGAAAAAAACACTTCTCGTCGTAGAACTCTCTGCTCTCCTACAATAACTCCCCATTAAGAAAATTTGTCAAAAGGAAGGGTCAGTTTCCCTCACTTCTCCTTCGAGTGAACACTTCCTCAGCCCATGGTCTATCACCCATCACGATGCAACAATTCATGGTGCAGTCCATAGACCATCTGTAATTGTTTTGACCTGTGAAGGTCGAACAGACAATCGTTTGTTTCATGAGGTCTCATTATCCATGATACTGAATATCTGCTGTCAGATTTGAAGATAAGAGGTTGTTCTCATTAGAACAAAACACTAATTGCATGTAATATAAATATCTACCGCTTATCTACTGTCAGATTTGAATGATAGATTGTTATTATGCATTTGTTAATGAATATTTTCAATGGGAATAGAAATACTATATATCTTTTTTGTGGGAAAAATGCTGCAATATATACAAATATTTATTTTGTGTTAAAATAAAAAATAAAAAGTTGAAATAAAAGAAAATTGTCCTTACAAGCAATTAAATTGTTCAGGAATTAATATTATAATAATACATATCCAAAAACAACAATACCTAATTAAAAATAATTTGAATAGGTAATTTTGTTAAAATAAACTTATGTTTAAACTGTTAGTTTTTTTCAGTTATTCAATGCATAATAATTTTTGTTAAATGTAACAAATGCGTGAAATGATCGCGCATAGGTAAAAAATTCATGGAATGTTCATTTTTGTGGAACAACATTTGAAAGATAAAGAAAGTTTTTTTTTTTCAGTTATCCTGAAAAGAAGGTCGACATATTGTGTTAATTCCAGCTTTATTTCATTTTCTTTCTTTGTCTTTCTTCATTTTACAATACCACAATTGAACCATTTCAAAGTTAACCTGGAATAAACTTCTTCAAAAAAAATATTTCCAGAATAAAATTAACGAATTATTTATTAATTAAAATCAGTTAGATCGTTTTAGACTTATGGCATGAAAAATATTAGATTAGAATTAGAATTAGAATTGAATTTGATTTCAAATTATGCACCTTCATTTTTTAATGGATTAATATTAGTTACAATATTATACCAAAAGACAAATTAAAAGATTTATTATTTTTTCGTATTGTATATATTGACGCAAAACCAAATACAACAAAACAACATGGCTAACCCGGAACGAACTTTTTATAGGAAAAAGAAAACACCATGAAATCTTATTACTTATTTCAAACGGTCGATTTTAATAATTGTTTTAAAAAAAGTTTGAATTTCCTATAATTTTTTTTTTTTTGTACAATATTTTTGTAGAATGAATAGTAAGCGAACTATAGCTTCTTGCAAATTATTACTATTTTATTTTCGATGAAAAAAACACCACCTTCTTCTAGTTGAATAATGTATATTTATCTTCTCTCCCACCTTGAACCCGGTCTCTCAATTTTTGCAGCTGTAGACGGCTTGATCAATTCCAATAACAACGCAGGTTCAGAATTGTACAACAATTGCAACACACTGCACATTATGCTTTTCAGTGCATTATATGTAAATATTAATTTAATAAATATTGGAGTAAATATATATTCAACTAATCATTCTTCATCGGGACGGTCTGATGGCCAATTGGTTAACTCTCTGACTTTAGGTACCTCAGGGTTCAGGTTCGAATCGTAGCGGTGACATGGATGTTTCCGAGTGCTTTGGAATCCACGTTAAACTGTAGGTCCCGGCCTATTTAGCCTAAAGTGTGCACAAAATGACCGTAGAGCGACAAATCAATCTTCTTCTTAGCGCAACAGTCCTATGGTGGGCCAAGGCTGTCTGCCTACTGGCAAATTTTGAGACAGGAGATGTTTTCTTTTACAAGGTGGGATTATCAGTCCTACGCTCAACGCTCTAGAGTCATAATAGACCGGAACCTACTGTTTAATGTGGATTCCGAACCACTACAAATATTTATGGCACCACCGGGATTCGAATCCGAAACCTGTAGCATCGGGTGCACAGGTCATCATCACTCTGCCATCAGGCCTAAATTCAACTAATTTCGTAAGAAAAATACATTAATCAATAATTGCTGATATTATAATGATAACAGTCATTATGCATACTATTTTAATTTTTATAATCTGTAAAATGGTTTGAAGTACGAATATCAACCTTCAAAAACATTTTTTTTTTAGAATACAGCTGACAAACAGACATGGACGTCTTGGATGCCTTAAGGCAAGCGCTGTACAGACGTTATTCACTTTGCATTACCCAGGGGGCGCGTGTCACTTGAAGATAAGACACGGACGCGGAGTAACAATGCCCCCCGCAACGCTCTACGATCCTATTAGGGCCGGGACCTACGGTTTAAAGTGGATTCCGAACCACTACAACCTTCCATGGGCAAAGCCGGGATTTGAACCCGAAAGCTGTGGTACCGAGCGCCAGAGCGCTAGCCATTCGGCCATCAGACATAAATAAAAAAAACATAAAATATAGAAATGTAGAAATAAAAAAAACATAAAAACATAAATTATAAAAATAAAAAAAAAACATAAAAACATAAATCATAGAAATATTATTGAAATAATTGTAGAATATTATACAATTGTGTCATATTTTTTCAATTATGGTAGGGATATGATGTTTTAATTATATTACAATTTCGAGGAGATTCATTATAGTCTTGAAACAATCAACAAAGGATATGAATAAATAAAATCGAAGACATTTTGAAGGTACAGATTCTTCGCAGAATTGAGTATTTTGCCTAATAATTGTGATAAAATCACTTTAAATAACAGTAATAGATAATTATATGTAAGAGAATTGAATTGTTATGAATTTGTTAAATGAATAGTTGGAATTTTCTTGAATGTATTGTTATGAAATTCTTGATTAATAACATTTCAAGTTTTCATAATAATTCAGTTTCTTGATTGAACTGTTATGGATTTCTTGATTGAATTTTTATGAACATTAAATTGTTACGAAATTCAAAGTTACTCTCTATTTATTCAGTAAGAAATTCACAACTTTAAATTGAATCCATTGAAAATGTTTGTATATTAATTTAATTAAAGAACCAACATCATTTCGTATATAATATTGAATGGGGAGGGGGAAAAAGTTTATTTAAATGAGGATACTTTGTTTTCATAGACGACCCATTTTATTTAAATTTAAATTTTTATTTTTATTTATTTTAATATTATTTTTTATGAGTAGTAGCAATATTTGCACTCATGGTTGCAAGCCAATGCAAGTCGATTCGATTCATTTCATCGCTTTTTTTTTTTTTTTTTACAATTTGTTTTTATTTTAAAATTCGCCGTAAATTAATACATGGCATTTTCGATTTTAGAATCAAGCGTGTTTGGCTTGAAACGTGACAAACGATATCAAACCGAAGGGGGAGGGGGCTATGTTTCATGGTCATTCTATTTGGATGGTCATGGTAAAATCTGTATATGCGACTGTCCTTTCGTTGGGCTTGGAAAAAGTTGGTGAACCTATATATTTATACCGTCTTTAGGGATGCTCGTTTAAAGTTTTTGCAGTACAAAGGGATTTCTGTGTAATAGGCCCTGTTGCTGCACTGGCTAACGTTAAATCTGCAATATCATTGGCTTTCAGTGGCAAATGATTTACGTCAAAGTATCCAGCATTCGGAAACGGTAATTACTACTAACGATATATTAAGTCTTAATAATTATGCCTTAATAATATTGCCTTAATTAATCTTGTTTAATAATGTTGCCTTAATTATTTTTGCTTAATAGCCATACCTTAATGTCTTATTAATCATAATAATATTCTTAATAATAGCCTTAATAATAAATTACTAAGACTGCTTTGATGTTTAAGGGAAGCGAAGGATATATTAGCGCGATTAACTTTTGTTTTGTTAACGAGGAGCCGAAAACAAACAGTTTAAATATACCTGGCTAAAACAATTATTCTGATATAACTTTACACACGTACGTGCAGAAAGTCTAAATTATCTTTTATTTTCGTTTCATATGTAGAATATGATCTATCTTAAACAATGTTGGTCATAATTACGAATTTAAAATTTTAAAAAAAATCCTTAGATTATACATTGCAAAGTTTACACAAATTTCAAATAAAAACAGACAATAAAAAAGAATTTAAAAAAATTGTAAATACCTTTATTGCATTCATCTCGATAGCGTGATTTTATTACATATTGTTGATTACAATGAAAGCTAATTTAACTTTTAGCATTCAAAACAAAAACCCGTTAACCTTTTTATTATTCGTAACGATACAAGTATGGCATTGAACTAAAGGTGGTTGACCTGACTTTTTAAAATATGTCTTTTACTATTATAGTTAATACATAATAGTTTGGTTTTAAAATTTAATTGTGAGTCTTTATTACTGTATATTATAAAGCAAGAAATGTAGTTGGATGTTTTCCACTTTCCATTGTGTTTAACTTACTATTTTTCTATGTTACTTATTTTTGTAATTTAATACTATTACTTTTACTGTTAATTATATATATATATATATATATAACATTTTTGCTTATGAGTGTTTTTGAGTTAAAAAAAAATATAAGATGCAAAAAAGATTTGAAAAAAGATAAAATTCTAATTTAAATAATTTTAAATATTGATTTTTTTCATCCATATGTTTCAATGGCTGTATCAAGCTATTCAATGCCATATTTTTTTTTTTTTCAAACTGGCTTTTCGCGGAATTATTACTGTGTACGAATAAAATTTGTAAATATTTAAATAAACAACTATACCAATTATTTGTTATTTAATTTTAAACTTTTATTTGTTTTAAATCTTTTACATGTCTTTGTAAGTGGCTAGCGCTTTGGCGCTCGGTTCCACAGGTTTCGGATTCGAGTCCCGGCGGTGCCATGGATGTTTGTAGTGGTTCGGAATCCACTTTAAACCGTAGGTCCCGGTCCTAAAAGGATCGTAGAGCATTGGGGGGCATTGTTACTCCGCGTCCGAGGCTTATCTTCAAGTTACACTCACCCCCTGGGTAATGCAAAGTGAATAACGTCTGTGCAGCGTTTGCCTTAAGGCATCCAAGACAGCTGTCTAAGTGTTTGCCAGCTGCAGTAGGAAAAAAAAAAAACGTTATTAATATATATATATATATATTAATAACGTTTTTTATATATAACGTTATATATATATATATATATATGTATGTATGTATGTATATATATATATATATATATATATATATATATATATATATATATATATATATATATATATATATATATATATATATATATATATATATTAATCTAACGTTATTTTTAACATTTTTTTGCTTATGGTTGTTTTTTGAGTTAAATGAAATATAAAAAAAGATGGTTTTAATTTAAATAATTTCAAATATTGATCTTTTTCATTCATATGTTCCAATGGCTGCATCAAAATACTCAACGCCACATTTTTTTTTCAAAACGATTCTTTTTGCTGAATTATTGATTTGCACGAATAAAATTTGTAAATATTTCAGAAAACAATTATAATAATTATTTTTGATTTAATTCTGAATTTTTACTTCGTATAAATCTTTTGTTTGTCTTGTTTGTATTCGTTTTGAAATGTAAACATTTTTGGTTAAAATTTTTTTATTTCCTTACTGATTGTGATATTATCTAAGTTGTCCCTAATCGTACCAGCATGTTTCAAGTATCTTATTTTCATTAATTCTTGCACATACTAATTAATTTGAATTTTAAAAGCTCTAAATATTGAGAAATTTTTCTCTGATCCTTTTAAAAGAAAATTTAAACCAAAAATTTTCTTAATCGTGAACAGTATTTATCACTTTGATATTCTACATGGGTTTTCTGCGATTGAACAATATTGGCCAGAACGGCAAAATACCGTGCTTGATTTTTGCTTTTTCATATTATTTTTTTTATATGATTCGTTGTTCGTTTTGCTGCAAAGATATTGTCATTTGAAATAAAGCAAGAAAATATTTTTACCAGTTTTCAAATTAAAAAAACTTCATTCTTTGAAAATAACATAGAATTAAAGTAACTATTAATCATTTTAATGATGATTCTTTCAAGGAAAAAAAAAAATCATTTAATTTTTGTTCAATTTAATTTTGAATTCCTCAGAAATTTGTATATAGTGCGGCTGCAAATATTTGTAGCTATTTAAATGGGCCCCGACTTCAAAAAAAGTTTGAAAACCGTTGAGCAAAAGAAATAAAAATGTATTATATTTAATGATATTTAGCGATAGATCGCTAACGGAAAAGTACCTACGTTTTTTTGCGAGATGTGCGAATTAATATATAAGCTGACCTCCGTAGTTAACCTGTAGAAAAAGTGTTAAAATATTCCGATATATATAAATTTAGGGGCCTGAATGGCCGAGTGGCTAGCGCTCTGGTGCTCGGTACCACAGGTTTCGGGTTCGAGTCCCGCCGGTGCCATGGATGTTTGTAGTGGTTCGGAATCCACTTTAAACCGTAGGTCCCAGTCCTAATAGGATCGTAGAGCTTTGCGGGGCCATTGTTACTCCGCGTCAAGTTACACGGCCCCATGGGTAATGCAAAGTGAGTAACACCTGTGCAGCGCTTTCCTTAAAGCATCCAAGACCAAGCTGTCTAAGTGTTTGCTAGCTGCATTAGAACAAAAAAAAATATAAATTTCTTCATCGATTAAATTTTGTCAATTCCTACTATTAGTTCACACTCTCCCTATATATATCTTGTTCACATTTTTAATCGTTAATAAAATACATTTTATTCCTCCACTCAAGTTCAAATACATTTTTTTGAACTTGTAGTGGATGACACTGATGATAATACAGTTTTTTCAAATATTCCTTCAGTAATTAAATTTAATTAATTAATTTTAGTTTTACATGGGAAATTTTTTCTTCTCTTATATAAGATATTTAGCAGGATGTAAATTTAGGAATCAATACCGTCAGTGGCGAAGCGTGTAGATCGCTGGAAAAGAATTTCTTTTTTCAGATTCTTTTTCATTCTGGGTTCTAGTCTGAGGCAAGGAAGGAACAAAATGGAAAATGAAACATGTAAATAAATGAGTGAGAGAGACGGAATGTGTGTATGTGTGTGTGTGTGTGAAAGAGAGAATTAAAAAAAAAAAAAAGAATGAAAATTATTAATAAAGTACTAAATGCTAAGGCAATATAGTAAAAAAAAAAAAAAGTAGAAATTAACTTTATATATTACTTGTTTTTTTTAATACACTTTTATTAGTTTCACCTGTATGTTTGTTTGTATGTAACTCTTTTGGGCTCGATTTTGCCCTACTTTGAGCGATCAGATTTAATTTAAACGTTGTAGACTTATCAAGGACCGACGACACTAAAATATTTTGATAAGTTTATTATCTCATCTTGATTAGGATCGCAGGATGAGTGATTTTTATTTTAACTTAGGAAGAGCAATTTAACCCATGTAGAATGAAAGTACCTAAGACATTCAAACCTACGTGGGACAGTGGCACAACTCGCCTGACTAATGATCAGGAGATTCCCTGTTCGAATCCTGGCTGGCTCGACCTATTCGCATTTAGCCTTTGTTTTACTCACAATTAAATTATTGTAAGAACTATAGCTCCAGTCCTCCGTACCGGGACCTCATTTAAATATTATAGTTTAAAAACACTAAAAACATGCTTTTAGCGTTAATCAAACTAAAAAGTAAAAAATAAATTAATAGTTTAAAAACACTAAAGTCACGCTTTTAGAGTTAATCAAACTAAAAAGCAAAAACCAATTGTTAACATATAAATAAAAGGACTGATCTAAAAGCGTGGGGTGCTTTGTACGACATTTTTAAACTAACTCTGCATTTTGGAATGAAACTAGTGGAAAATGATAACGATTGATATCGAGCACCCCACGCTTTTAGAACAGTGACATTCATTTTCTTGTCAGTCATTTTATTCTTATGTTAACATTATTTTTTGCTTTTTAGTTTGATTAACTCTAAAAGCGTGTTTTTAGTTTTTTAAACAATAATTTTTTTTTTTTTACTTTTTTAGTTCGATTAACTCTATTTTATTTTTTTAAACTATTAATTTATTTATCAAATTGAATAGATGAAGAACTTATCCGTGCATCTCCTAATGTAAATGTATCCGGAAGTTCGGTATCGTCATCGTTTCAGTCTATGATGTTATTCAAAACAAGTTGCGTTTTCAGACAGGGGGAAATAATTCCAAACGCACAACAATTCACAAAATGCAAAACTGGTGAATTCTTCCGCATGCAAACTTGTCAACGCGAATCACCCATTGCGTGTTATACGCTTTCGACGTTTATTTATAATTAAATCTCCTATTTTTCAAGGCCAATCTTTTTTACCAATCGTCGTAAAACTTTCAACAATCTCCACGTGCTCCGTCGCCAGTTGGCGGGCTCCCTTTTTTAACAGGTGGTTACAGACTGTTAATGGGCTTTCTGGTCGTCCAGTGGTTTCCTCGCTTGGCTGGCGCGCTTCTAGCCCAAGGCCATGAGGCGGTCTGTGGATACAAAGAGAAACGTTTAATGCTTTTGTGCGGCCCGGAATTGTGCAGGCTTCAGAGTGGAGGTTCCATCTCCACAGTACTTATTGTTTTTATTTGGAACGCGTTTCCTTTTCCTTTTTTTTTATTTTTCTTGACCGTTTATTTATTTTTTTTTAAATAAATGCAGGCCCACATTTTAGCCTTTTTGGCAATGGCTTTTAATTGCTTAATTGTTTTTGTAAACGCATGCCTATATTGGATAAAAAAATTTTGCGACAAGAAAATTGCTTTATTTTATTTATTTATTTTTATTATTATATTTAAAAATAACTGTCTTAAAAAAATATGAATAATTATTACAGAAAAGTAGAACTTCTGATTTATTTATTATTATTATTAGCATTTGCTTAAAGAGAATTATAAATAATTACTTATTATAGTGTTTCTTAAAAATATTTTAATTGTTCTCTGCGATGGTTCTTATTTTCCAACTAGTTATTATGCCATACCTCTAAAACAGTCATATATAGAATACACACACACACACACACACACATATATATATATATATGGTGTGTGTGTGCGTGCGTGCGTGTATATATTCTATATATGACTGTTTTAGAGGTATGTATGTATATATATATATATATATATATATATATATGAGTGAGAGAGAGATATGTGCATGTTATATATATATATATTTGTGAATGTATATTTTCTATTTTTAAAAGTTAATATAATTTTTAATTTGAATTCACAAATTTTGGTAATATGTTTTTTGGCACTTCACAAAAAGAGCCTAATTCTGAGAATTCGCAGAAATTCAAGAGATTAGAGCAGTAATCCTCACCATTCTCACCGGAAATCCTCTCAGACACGCCCTGTGGTATGAACAGTGGAATATGAATCCTATGAATCCAGATATAAAATAAAGTTATAGTTATATAGTAGTTATTCTTTTTCTTGTCAGTATTTCCATTCAAAGACAGCTTTCATTATAAATAACTAACCTTCTTTTTTTTTTCTTCTTTTATTCGCATAAAAAGTTTCAAACAATGATAATGCGCCATAGTAGCTTCCATGGCTACCAGAAGCGTTAGCGTCTATGTGACTTTTCTGATTAAAAAAATTTCCATTGCAGCCTATGTCAATTCGTCATATGTCGGTTGTGGAATTGATAACTTAACATTAACTGAAGAAGAGGAACTAGTAGTTATATCCACTGATCATGGATTAAAAACTAATCACAACGAATTATCTCTGAAAACCTGCTTTAAAAGAAGAATTCTTGTCAATATCTAAAAAAACTTTGAAATTTTTACTACAATTTTCAACGTCATATTTATGAGAATTAGGATTCTCTATCCATACCACAATAAAGTTTAAAAAGAGTGGAAATCTTCCTTTTTATTGATGACAAAATGAAAGTTTGCCTTTCGAATATATGGCCAAACATTGAAGAAATATATAGTACAATTCGCACTCATGTTTCTCATAAACGCGAGAATAAATAAATGTAAGATGCGTTTTAGTTTAATTTTTGTCGTATTATTCGCCCCATTCAAAAAGTTTGGTAACCACTGGATTAGACAACCAAGAAATTTTTAATGAGTTTTCACACAACAATATTTGCGGGTTTATTCCATTAAAGGATTATCGTCATCATTGGCGCAACAGCTCCATGTTGGGCAAGGCCGTCTGCCTTACTGGCAGATTTCAAAAGAGATGTTGTCCTTTACGGGATAGGGTTGTCAGCCCTAAGCCCTACAGCCGTGTTAGACCGAGACTTCAGCCCGAAACCTGTGACACGTGAGCCAGAGCGTTAGTCATTCGCCCATCAGGCCGCAATAAAGGATTATACGCTACCTATCCATCTAGCTGTCTATCTATCTCTCCTCTCTTTTCTCTCTTCTCTCTCTCTCTCTCTCTGTGTCTCAGCAAACGTTTCCTGATGTTATTATATAAAAAATCTGTAACTAAGGAACATTTAAAAAATTTGTTGAGTTTGTTTGCACAAAAAAAAAACCAAATACTGTAACTCTTAATGTAAAAATAACGCATCAAATTCTTAATTGTCTTTTACATTATATTAAAATATTTATTTTTATTATCTATAAAATAAAAGTTTTTTTTATTTATTTTGTTCTACCCAGCCTCTGCACTTTTGTACATCCCTACAATAAATTGAACAGAAAAAGACTTACGAAATTTGAATAAATTGTAACCTCTACGATTTTTTTTTCTTTAGGGCGTGGCTTTTAACTCGAATTTGATATAGTGTCATGCACGTGAGCTGATTTAGATTATTAAAAGTTATTAATAATATTTGCGATAATATTATTCTTTGTAACTTGTACAACATCAATTATATCTATCTATCATTTAGACTTTGTAATGAATTCATGTACTAAGTTATTGCTAAAACAAGTGTTGAAATGTTGTTTTAAGTTATTAAAGATTATCAGTAGTATTTGTGATAATACTATCCTTTGTAACTTGTACAATTATATCTTCCTATCGTTTAGACAGTGCAATTCATGTACTAAGTTATTGTTAAAACAAGTGTTGAAATGGAACTTGCATAAGTCATCAGTATGCAATAAGCGAGCATTCTGTCCCGCGTCTGTTGTTTCTTCCCGCTATGCAAGCAACTGTGTCGTTCTGTTTGCCCAGGCCCAGGTTTCGCTGATGATTCACTGCATTTCCATGCGTTTGAGCTGAGCAGTCACGTTTTTTTTCTTTCTTTTTGTCTTCCAAAACTCGTGTCGCCATTGTTTTATCAGATGCAAAGAGATCAAATCTTGCCTCACCACTTGTCACGAAGTGCCTATAATTATTTCATTGGCCTACAGAAAACGCTATGAGGGTAAATCTTCCTTCCCTATTTTTTATTCTTTTCCTTCTTTCTCGAGGCAACCGACCTCGTCCAAACTTTTTAAATAATATTTTTTCAGAAATCTTTTTTCTCATCCTATTTAATAAATTATGTTATATAGCGTTGACAAACATCAAAATTAAAATATATACATGAATATTCTTTTCGCAAAAATGTGGCAGAAATGACAAACAAGTAATATAAAAAAAAAAATAAATTAAAGTCAATTCCTACTTTTTTTTTTCACTATATTGCACTATATTTACTTGGTTTTCCGGGGTTTTCTCCCATCCTATATGCAAATGGAGGGGTAGTTGCCCCTAAAAGCACTGTCCTCCTTCTTTAACGTCACGGAGCCAAGTCAGACTTCTACCTACGGGTGCTCCATCACAACAGAAGCTGCCCTCCTTTCCCTATTCTCATGAAACCACAGGGGTTCTTGGGCTAATCTGGTCTAGATGTCTACTAAGTGGGATAAGTTATAAACAAGTAATATAAAAAAAAATTTTTAAAGTCAATTCCTACTTTTTTTTTTTTCACTCAATTGCAGAAAGTCCTTTATAAATAATTTTCATTCATTTTTTTAAAGTTTATCGGGCGCTCTCTATGGGATGTAGCTTAAACTAAAATTAATTTAATTTCATGAATGAATTAATATCTGGAAAAAACTGTATTAACATCCAGTGTCTCCACTACAAGTTCAAAAAAATTTATTCGAACTCGAGTAGATGACTAAAAAGTATTTTATGGACGATGGGAAATTCGAACAAGATATATATATATATATATATATATATATATATATATATATATATATATATATATATATATAGGGAAACTGTGAGCTAATAGAAGGAATTGAAAAGGTGTAGTTTTTGACTTAAGGTAAACATTCTTTCGTTTCTCCACATTTCCCCTCCTTACCCAGAGTCATCACCTATCAGCTAGAAAGGTGAGAATATTACGTCATCGGACCTCATGTATACCATGAACAGCCTACTGTGGGTGTAGAGGAAAATACAATGCCTTATATAAAAAGGCTTTTAGGGGTACCTTGCAGTATCAGGGGGACTGTCGGTGCGAGACGTTGACAAATGCAGTCACAGTCGTCATCGAATGACTTCATTTTTGAAAGATACTGCCGAATGCAGCCAGATAATCGTTTATACTATTTTTTCCCATTGGACATCGGTGGGCATCATGTACCCCCTTATGTATTCCATGGACAGGCCATTAAGGATGTGGAGGGAAGGACAGTAACTTCCGGGAAGACATTTTGTGGTATCTACCCTATATTTCACTGTCGTTTGGTAGAAAACCTGAAAAATTCTCACCAGACTGCCTGACTGATATTTATTGATACTTTGCACAACACAATCGCATCCACTCTCCCTATTTCTGAAAGCAGTGATTACAACCATGCCACCAGCGGATTCGAACCTCCTGCCCTCTAGCTGCGCCCTTTCGACAACGTCGACCCAACTAAACCAACGTTCGAACTAAAAAGAATTTTTTTAATATTAACGTCTGAAAATATTTACCCACAAATGTATGCCGATTTCAAATAGTCTTGCATATATTGTGCATGCCGTGTCATCTGGAAGAAAATTATTATCTACGACAGTTTAATACATTATCTTTTTTAATGAGTGTAATTTTAAAATGAGTCACGTTTTTGGGATATAAATATCACATAAATCTATAATTAGAGATCTTGCAGTCGAGCTAGCACTTTATTAACGGAAATTTTGGTCTTCTAATTTACAATCAAATAGATAGCATTAAATTAATGTTTTTCCTGTTATTTAAATATCTGAAATATTTGCTTTTTCCATAAAATGTTTCTGAATCATTTTCAATATTTTAATTTTTCATAATTTTCTAAAAATCTTGTGAAGAAATGTCTAGTACGTCATTTTTAATAAGCATATGAAGAAGCGAGCCATTGAAATAGCTGCTGACCGCATGTGACTCACGGACCACAGTCTGTTCATCTCTGATACCAAACGATATTAGGGATTTTTAATCACTGAGATTTGAATTTAATTACTATGGCGTAATATGTTATATTTGTATAATATCTATTTTAAATTGAGTTTTGTATTCTTATAAGTGTTTTGTCGCTGAAAGGCTCTCAGATAAATCATATGTCATTTCTTCTCTGATAAGTCATATATGTTACGTTGAGGTATATAGATTAAATAAGACTTCTATGTTATGTCCTCTCAGATAAGGCATATATGTTACGCTCTAAGATAATACATATATTTTTTCCTCTTAAATAAGTCATATGTGTTATTTCCTCTCATTTTCTCTCAGATATGACATGTATATTATATGTTTTCCCATAATTTTCACACATGAAGAAATTACACTGATCGAGAGTAATTTGGTTAAATGGATAGCTGTAGATGTTTCTTTGCTATGCCGAATATAATCAAATATAACCAAATATAACCACCCTCAAGTCGAATATAACCAAAAATGCTGCACACTGGGCTCAGTTTTTTTTTTTGTAATTTTACAAATATTAATATATATATATATATTTCACTAGCAAAGTTTCTTATTTGATGTAAATCTATTTGCTTGCAATTTTAATAAAAAGACTGCTGTCGCCAACAGTGCATGATAATATAGATTCAATAAAGATATCAAATACACGCAGACCTGTCAAAACAAGTTTACCGAACTTGATAATTTGGGCGTATCGTTTATGTTTGTCACTTCCGTTTAGTTTATACATGCGTGTCGAATTAGAAAGGTGCCTATATTAATTTATAGTGAACTACTCATCCTCACTTTTGGTTCAAATGCTTATTTTGTTCGAATAGATTCGTTAAAATGCCGCGTAATTGTGCAAAACATCCAAACAATTCCTGTAATGTGTATGGTGAACTAACTTTGTAATCCCAAAAAAGAAATTACTGCCTTGTTAAAAAAAAGCGTATGGACTGTCCCTCATATTTGCTGTGCGTCTTATGCAACATTACTTAGTGGTTGACTTAATAGAAAGTCGCGACATATGCTATTTGCAACTCCAGTGGTATGGAGGGAACCAAGACCACTTCATGGACTGTTATTTCTGCTTTAAAAAAAAATTGTTAAAATAACAAGCAAGACCAAGAAAACCATTAAATATCCCAACCTGCCTGTAGCTGTCAGGTCTGTTCATCACAACGAGGAAAATCCACTTCCAACTCCATCTAAAACTGGAATGTCCGCTTAGTATCGTTATTATTATATTATCTATGTTCATATGTAAGAATAATAGTAAACACAAAAATAATAACTCATTCTGTTTCTATTTTTCACTTCAAAAAAATGACTATAGTCGGTCTAAATCTAATAGGGGATATATCATTTTACATGCGGCCCGCGGCGTTATAAAGCATTTCCAAAACGGCCCACAAGGTCATAGAGTTTTACCCTAAATTAAATAGACAAAAAATTACATTTTATTGGTTAATGTTATTTATATAATCAACTAACTATTCTCCCCAAGAAACGTTTGTATAATAGTAAAAACAATAAATAATAATAATAGTAATAAGTAATCAAAATAATAACGATCTCCTGAATTGAAAATAATCATTTCAACTCATAAAAAATGGCCTTCCTTTCGAAAAAAAAAAAAAATTGAAACATAAAAAAAACATTTTTTTTTTTTTTTACAACTGATATTCTTTTATCTAAGCTCTTCCGCAGCAGCCATTACCAAAAATAATCCTCCTGGCCTTGAAGATTTGTTTTGCATCCATTGTTACCCAGTTTGGATGTATCCGCTAAAAGAAAATAAAACAGTACTGTTTTGCATATAATGAAAGTCAGAGTATTTCATTTTGACATGGAAGGGTTTTTATTGGAGGAAAGTCGCATGGAAATACATGAGGCATAAAAGGCAAATCGGGTCGTGAGATTTTCGTTGTCTATTGTCACGTATTACGCCTTTAATGAAAAGCTTTAAAAATTTTCATTTACATATAGGAGTACAATTTAGCATTTGACTCTTTCATATAAAGAATGGAATTATTAAATTAAGTATCGCTGCAATTGTAATTTCTACCATTTACTTTATTTTGGTCTTCACTCTTTTTAAATAAAATTTAGTTTTTAATTTTTCAAACAAAGAATTGAATTATAAGACTAAATACTGTAACCATTGCATTTTTCTTCTTTTTTTTTGCAATTTAAAATGTTTTTATTCTTGCATATATAATTTTTGATTTTTACATGTAATGAATTAATCATAAAATTAAGTTTCGCCTCAATCACAATTTAAAACAATTGCAAATTAAAGATTCAATATATATATATTTTCTGCATTGTATATATTTATATATATATATCTTCTCTTTTATCCTTGTTAAAATGTTCTCCTCTAACAAGTACAAAGAGAGCATTTTTAGAAGTAATTCACATTTGCTTGACATATCGGTTTGGTTTGTCGCTTTACGGTCATTTTGTACACACTTTCAGGCTAATTAGACCGAGACCTACAGTTTAACGTGGATTCCGAACCACTCACAAACATCCATGCCACAGCCAGAATTCGAACCTGAAGTCTGTGGTACCAAAAGGCCAGAGCGCTAGCCAATTGGCCATCAGGCCAACGTACCATATGGGAGTAAACTTTTGGTTGAAAATCCCACCAGGCAATCACATGGAGTCACACTCATTACCGAATCTGCTCGTATCTGAAAGAAGATTGCAGTGTCAGCTGCAAATGATTTTGAACTTTTACTGCACCGCATGATTAAGGTCTACTTTTTAATTTTTTATAATTGTTCCACTTCATTGTGCCTCGCGGTAAACGATGGTGCACTTATGGATCGATTGAATCCATCGATGCATTGTCATCGACGGATTATCAAGAAAAAAAGAGAATGTGCCCCTCAATTAAATGCCTTATGCAATTAGCCCACGAGATATACTGATTGTCGATGTGGGACGTTAATAAATACTGTCATAATCACCATCGAGTCTCTTTATTTCTGAAAGCAGCGACGGCAACGGTTGCTGCTAGATGATGAACCATTCTCCATGCTATTTTTTCCCATTGAACATTGGTAGGCTTTGTGTTCCATTTATGTATCTCAAGAACAGCTCACCGACTGGTGGACGGTGCCTTCCCGGATAACTTTTTATAGGTAACTACCCCACATACGCGTATCGTATGGGATAAAACTCGAAACTACTAGGTTCCGCCCGGGTTCCACCTGCACAGATCTACCAAGCAGTATGAACTATCTATGCAAAAAGTTTTCACACATATTGTCATAATCACCATCGAGTCTCTTTATTTCTGAAAGTAGTGGCCACAACATTGATTCCAGCTGATTCGAACAAAGGCACCTTATGCACGCCAACCTTGCCGCTGGGTCAGGAGTCGAGCCTTCATTCTATTTTTTTTGTATGTCTTATATATCGGTGGTTTTTGTGACCTATTCATATATGTGATGAATACAGCGAGCGATGAAGGAAGGGTGAGTTCTAGAGGTAGTTTCTGAGGAGTAAGGCATTTTGAAGCGTAAGGTAATAAATTAGGTAATTTCTGAGTAATTTAGAGGTTCGTGTAACTGTCCAGTAAGTAATTAGTGTAACTATCCATTAGGTATATCCATCAAACTTTACCAATACAAATCGGGCTTGCATTATGTTTAGCAGTTTTCGGAAAACTTTCATAAATTGATATATTGCATGAAGACTAGGACGTAAATAATGAATATGTGGAGGTTCTGTAAAAGTAAAATGATTGCTGTAGAATGCAATGAAGAATACACACGAATTTTTGTCTTTGAAAAATAATTCTGAAAAATAATAAATGAAATAATCTCTGGGCATCACAGGTTTCGGGTTGAATCCGTAAGCTGCAGGTTGAGAGTTGAGTTCGTTTCGGTTTATGCCCGTAAAAATGAAAACATCTGTTGCCAGTACGTAGACGGTCATGGCTCAACATGCACTATAGTGCCAAGGAGTTTGTTAGTTAGCTAATGAAGTTAATATTCATGTTCCACGTGGAAGATACTAAATGCTTCCTTATAAAAAAATAATTTTCTTATATTAGACCAATTATTGAATTCATGTCCTTGAAATTTTTTGGGTTTAAAATAAAAAAAAAAAATTCTGCATTTTACCTCGATCGATGGTGTCACATCCGCCTTCATTGTACGTGTGTAATTAACTTTTGCAAAAACAAAATGGATGTAATTATCTCATCACCTTCCTCAGATCCGCAAAAATTTTTTTAATCCCTTTTCGATCGATAATTTATAAAACAATCTATTGATTTCCATTATATACCTGCAATAAAGAAAAAAAAATTATTTTTATAATGATGAAAGAAATTGCAGAAGAGCAATTCTGTCGAAATAGAAATATGATTAACCTGTATTAAGTAACAAAACCAGTTTAGTGTTGCTTTTGCTGCGAAGGGCTCTCGTGTGTAGTATATCGATAATCCCACCACCATTCAAAAGAAAGGACGCTGTGTGTGAAAAATGAAGCAAATTATCCCACGTCGGACGCAAGGTTTTCTTTAAAAATAAAGAACGGACATGTTTCAAAGGTCATTTCACATTTGCATATGCAGAGAAGTCCATATTTTCTTTTCCTGCCCTCCAATAAAAAGGTCAATGCCAATTTTTTCAGTGCCTTGTTTTTTATTGCTTCCATATTAATGCGTGATGGCAATGAATATTAATGTGAATGAATAAAATACACAGTCTTTATGCTTTCTGCGTTCAATTTTCTAAAAATACTATATACTTGTAGAAACAATTGTATTTTTTGTCGATGAAAAATAAGAATTGATTCCGAATCATTTTAAGATATAACTATGAATGCAATGAATATCAATGCGAATGAATAAAATACACAGTCTTTATGCAGTTTTGGTCAATTTTTTAAAACACTATATAGAAACAATTGGGGAGTTTTGCCGATGTAAAATAAGAATCGATTCCGAATCATTTTAAGATGTAACTATTGTTATTTAATCTTTATTGAATTACTCCGTGATGTCACTTAAAACATACTTTGTTATTCCCAAAACTCATAAGTATAAAATAATATATTTATAATATATTATATTCTTGCTTATTTGATAACAGAATGCAAACAAAAGCCTTTTTCAAAAATTATTTTAATTTTAATAACTGCAGTGCTAATTTCAAAAATGAAATCCATTTTTTTTTCTATCACGTAAGGTTTATCTACAAAAGTTTGCCTATTTTACCACAAATAATTCAAATCATGAAACTTTGATAGCCAATATTAGTTTTATTAACCAATAATTTAGAACAAATTACTTATCCCTATGTTCAGTATCAGTGAACCTTACGTAGCCTATCTTCAGTATTTTTCTTGCTTTTTTACGTTGTTTGAGCTAAAGTTTTCTAAGTTTTCTGCTGTTATTTTGGTTTTATCCACCAAAATAATATCCCCATAAGCAAGCGCGCACACGAGAATTTGTCTAAACAAAATAAATCGTAACCGAAATCTGAATAGGACATACTAAATTTTTAAGTAACAGAAAAGCTACCCGAAGTCGAAATTCCACATATTAATTATCTTATTAATAATATTTGCAATGCTCCAATTTGGTTCAAATATATAAATAAGAGAGTATTAAAACAAAGAAATATTGCTCACAGACTTGAAACTTAATTTCTAAAAAAAAACCATTAATAATAAATGACCAAATTACAAATTTAAATTCCATCTTATTTTTCTTTTATTTAGCTCATCGAAGACATCGTTTATGCCTTCTTCATTATTTTGATAAATATTTAATAAAACTAAACCAGGAAAGTTGACCATAATACTGAATATTATACATTAAATACTGAAATTGCTAATTGAATACTTATTAAAGATTAAATATTAAATTAAGATTAAATATTAAACAAAAAACATTTGGACCTATGTGAGAAGTGGTCGTAAGTTTGAACACTTCAACATACATGCGCGATCATAAAATAGACGCAAATAAGAACAGTGATTCATTGAAAAAATATTTGGACACACGTGGAAAGTTGCCATACGTTTGAATATGTGCACACATTTCACTTATGCGCTTGGAGAAGTTTCAGGCACGTCACCCCTTCCCCCTTGGGCATACTCCTGACTGTGAGAACCACCTTCAATTTATTTATATAACCTGTGAGTACGGTAACATTAAAGGACGTTTTAATTCACAGATAGTGTTCATGTTTTGTCAATGTTCAACTATACTTTGTTTATTGCTTCTTTTCTGAGCCTAAACAGCCGAGTGTCTACCACTCTGTGCCACATGTTTTGATTCGAGTCTCGGCGGTGCCATGGATGTTTGTTGTGGTCTCAAAATTCAATTTAAACCGTAGGTCCCGATTTAATAGGAGCGTAGAGCGTTGTCTTGAGGTTAATTCAGTCCTCGTGGTTCCGCTCTAAAGTGAAGCTGTATATGACCCTTAGACATTGACGAGTCGCCTGTGACGGGGTCCATTGGACCTGGTGTAGGTTTTTCTATACCAGGGAGATTAGTAATAACAACATTGCTTCTTTTTCTAAATAATTGTTTTTGTTAATCTCTTCGCGGTTTGTATGTTTTAATTTGGCCCTCAATTTTCAACTATTTTAGTATTGTTTACGAAAAATCTTCAAAATTAATAATTTTTTCATTTTATTGTCAAACATTTGTATAAACAGAAAAGTTCAGAAAATTGGAAAATTGTAGAATTATTTTTAGAAAAATAGCTGGTCTTCCAGACCATGGGGAAATATTTTAAAAGTGAAAAATAATAGACTGGTGAATGTATAAAGAACTACAATTTTAATATTTTTTTTTCGTAAATTAGTGTTTATGTTAACCATTGGTCATAATTTACCATTATTTATATGCAAACTAGCACCTGAATTTACTCAACTTTGATGGTACCTTTTTATAGCTTAAATTCGGGTTATTAATCTATTGAACTTGAAGTGAAATTTACATAAAATATAAATTTTATGTAAGCTTGTGCATTTAAAATTTATTATTTTTTATACTAGGTTCCTTTCAACGCCATCCCGGGTGCCTATCGCCTGAAGGTGGAAGGACATCGCGAAGGAGACCTTGGAGGTTCCGAGTTCAGCAACGAGACCATTGTTGGATTCTCCGAAAGGTTCCTCACCATCCTCATACAAACCAACCAGCTGGTCTACAATTTGGAGCAAATGAGTGAGTTCCGACTTTCTAGAACATATACAACGATTCCTTGGTTTAGATTCATGATAAAAACCGTTTGATTATTATAACATTAAGATGACCAGCATTGTGAACGCAGCTAGGCTATTTTATTCATTTTCATTTGGACACGGATAGTTCAAAAAAAATATAATTATTTATTTATCATATATCATCATAACTGGCTCGACAACCCGATGTGGGCCTTGGCCTTCTTTAAAAGATCCAGCCTGGCTGTTCTTCTCTTGGCCGTGGACCTCCAGTTTTTGATCTTAATAACATTAAAATCAGAGTATAAGCAGCCTCTATTTCGGTCTTCCCCTCGGTCGCTGTCCAAAAGGGGTTATACTGAAAACCCTCAAAGCAGCTCTATCACTTTCCATTCTCATGAGATGACCGGCCCATCTCATTCTGTTCAGTTGAACACATTTTAGAATGCCAATATCTCAAAAAAAGTTTGTAAAGTTCAAAATTATATCTTCTTCGTCCATTTCCATTGTCATTGATACCACCAAAAATAGTTCGTAGCACTTTTCTTTCAAAGATTGCCAACATTTTCTATTTATCACATATAGTCATTTCCTAATAGGTAATAAAATAAAAAGTGTAACGAATCTAATTGGAAACAATGCCGCTGGATAGCGCTATGACAACAACTAAACAATCATATTTTAAAACTGTTAACCCTAAAAAGTAGTCCAATGGGATACTGAGCTAAATGCAGATAGATATATTTTTTAATGTTCTAACTCACTCTTGGAAGAAGGAACATTGAGTTTTTCTTGTAGTTGTAAAAGTATGGTAGTTATCATCAATTGCAAATGTTAATAACTTTGTAATTATTTGGTGTTATTAAAAATAATTCATAATTAATGGAACCTTTTAAATACGTCAATCTGATGCAATCTAAGGATAGACATGTCCTTATGAAAATAAAAATGCACTTAAGATGAAATGGGGCATTACAAAAGTAATAATTAATATTCATATATAAAATTAAATAAGTGTTGTATTATTTTACTTGATTTTAGGAATAACTAAGCCAAAAGTGAGATTGGTTTTATTCTGGATTTGGTTCCTTATTGGATTCAAATTGGGTTTTATTGATCAATTTTTGTATATTCATGTCTAATATTGTGTGTACTTTAATACATTTTAAACTAAACAGACTTGCCCATTTTGTAACCACGTCTGCATTGTTGAGAGGTATTTTAAAATACAGCATGTTATTGGCAATACATGTACAGATAAAAAAACAATTGCAAATTAGAAGATCAGATGATTTCTCACTAACCTAAATAAAAAATCTCCTAGAAAGAGATTTTTTATTTAGGTTAGTGTCAAATCATCTGATCTTCTAATTTGCAATTGAATAAAAGACATTGAATAATTTTTCCAATATTTTAATTCTTATTTTTATGTAAAATAAAGCTGAATCGTATTTGAATCATTCATCAAAATTTGAATGTTAAAATTGTGAATTAATTAACTAAATTGGAATCAAATTCTAAATGATGATTTCATAAAATTAGCCAGCATGTTGTTAAAAGTAACGACATACTGCAAACGGCTCATGGGTTACGGCCTACGTGCCGCTCGTGTAAAATGATAATGGAAATTTTAATGACTAAAATTTGCATGTATTTATTATTGTAGTGTGCAGGTTGGGCAACCAGATTATAATTGGGTGTGGTTGGGTTGAGATACTGGGGGCACAGGTTAGTGAACTCACAGCTTTATTGACGCACGCACAAACACCAATACAATATTTAACACGTTTAAAGATAGATAATTATAGATTCATGGAAAGACTCCATTTCTAAGCCGAAAACCGGAAGCTCAGCAACGCGCTGGATGCGTAAAATATATTTTCTTTCCTAAAATGCACCGGGTGCTCTAAATATATTTCCTCTCAGAATGAGAGACTATAAACACAAACGTTTCTCAACAGCAGCGCAGATTGCACTATACAACCTCTCGGGTGAGGGTCTTGAAGTCGACTGACCATTTCTCCTGAACGCCATCGGGAGCGCTGTTTTCAGTGCGTAGGAGGAAACACGGCTACAGTATGCTATAACATGTAATATTTCTCATAAAACATCAATTTTAAATGATATTGCATGGAAATGCAGCCCCTTTTGTAATAAAATGTTTTCATATGTTTTTAAATTAGAGTAAGAGATATCTTTTCTCTTATTAAAAAGTATTACAATTTAATTATTTTTTTGCTCTTTGTTTTCAATGTAATATATATTTTAAATAAAATTAGTAAGTTCAATTCCATTATAAGTAATAATTGAATTGAACTTATTAATTTTATTTAGTGTCCTTTTTTGTATTGCGTATTATG
Organism: Caerostris extrusa; assembly: GCA_021605095.1. NCBI lineage: Eukaryota > Metazoa > Arthropoda > Arachnida > Araneae > Araneidae > Caerostris > Caerostris extrusa. The sequence goes on from BPLR01001997.1 coordinate 55,588, forward strand.
TTCAATATAGTATCTAACATTAAGTATGTAATGCTATAAAGTATGTAATTTAGATTTTGAATTTCCTGTTTAAATATTGGTGATATTCATTTATTAATATTTGATTCTATTTTATATGAAATTACATCAATTTTCTCCCTTGGGGAAAATTAATAATTTGCATATTTCTCTAGTGTATATTCGGATAGTTTTATTGACGACAGAGTTGAAGCCTTTCACGGAGCCCATTGATGTCTATATTGTGGTAAGTCTCCTTATAAACAAATCATTGTTACCTTTTTGATCATCTTCTATATTTATATTTAAGTTTTATTCTATGAACTTCATTAATACAAATTAATAAAATGTCCTTAAAAATTATATTTTATTTAAAATTAGTCACCCTCTCTCTCTCTCTCTCTCGGATTACTGAAAAGGAAAATATTTGAATTTTGTTAACACTACTGTTTTTGAGTGTGTGTGTGTGTGTGTAAGTTTTGCTCTCAACAGCTCGATTGGCTGTCATTCAGCTATACTTCATAATAGTATCATTCTTTTAGCATGTTTTTAGCATGTTTTATGCATATTAGATTTATGTCTACATGTATGCAAGACAGTGTGATATGTTTTAGGTATTCTTTTAGTCAGGAGTGTTAACTTTAAGTCCAAAAATAATTCCATTTCTTAAAAATTGTGGCTCTGATCGTGATCTTTTCTAGAGAAATATGTTCCTTAATGGATTAATTGAATTAGATTATATTAAGTCTTTAAAATTATTAAACACATTTATTTTGTGATTATTTTTGTAAAAATATGCATTTCTGATGAAGAAAAATTTCTTTGTTTAGGATTCAAGAGGAGTCACCATGAAGCGATGGGTTTCAGTTTATCCATTATTAGGTGGGTCTGCCTCTCCATACATGTTCTTACTTTGTCATATGTACATGCATTTTCCATGTTCTTGTGGTATTTAACTAGCGTATGTACGCTACGAGATAATAGAGTTTTTTCATACCGTATTTTGGACGTCCGTTATTTTTTTTTTTCTCCCTATCGCGCATGCTCATAGGAAACTGCGCATGCGTATCTGTAACAATGTTTCCTATGAGCATGCGCGCTGGGAAAAAAAATAACGGACGTCCAAAATACGGTATCAAAAACTTATTGATGAAACATGATATGGGCCCATTCAATCATGCTTTAAAGTCTTACCTATGGTGAGTTTTATCAATCTTTAAAACTTTTCCCGATGTTTTTGAAACAGCTTGTAGGAAACAGCTTAAGATATTCGATGATAATTTTTAAATAGTTCCTTCAAATTACGTCACAGATGCAAATTTGTTAAAATCTTCGAAACAGCTTGCAAAACTCTTGTTGCTTCAGTATGGATAAAAGCGTCGAAAAATACGATCGTCCAATTCTCGGAAAGGGAGATCCTTTTCCTATTGTTTTTTTACCATAGTTGGAGAAATATTCCAGTTTATCTTTTCAAAATAACGTACTACTCTACAAACAAGTTTTCAGACCTTCTCTTGTCTATGATTTACCAATATGAGGACTCCCTGACGAAGCTAACCATCTCAAGGTTCAAATCCTGCAGAACAAAATTCTTTATATTATCACTGGAGTTCCCTGGAATATTCATAAAGATATAATTTACAATGACCTGAAATAAAAAAAAAAAATCGAGGATTTCATCAAGAAAAGCTCATGAACTCATCAATCATAGTAACAATCTAAATAAAACCCAAATTTTCTGTGCCGATAAGGAAGGAACTATTAAGCATCTATATTCCACTACCAAATGCAAACTACTTGTAAAATCCCTATAATACTTCTAAGCTCACTGAAATTCCTTCATTAATCCTCAAGACATATCCGTCATGCTGAAAATCACTTGTACACATGCCCAGTTGAGCATTTCTGCCCAATTACTTCTCTCTGACAAAGTGTACTTTTGCCTTTTCTAGACTCCTCCTATTAGACGTGTAAGGTTTAATTATTATTATATAGCCGCGAGAGGTCGCGATTGTGACCAGTAACTGTGATCTTAACTGTGTGGTCCAGTGTGGTAAGTACCAGAAGCGGTGAGATTTGGAGACCACGAGGAGAAATCTAGGAGCGTCTGAACGAGACAGGCGGTCAGGGACCGGTTCTTGGTTTTTAACTATTAATACTATTGTAGAAGCGGCACAGGGAGCTATGTGTATGTATGTACTAATATTGTAAAAAACTAATATAAATAGAAAGAGAGATTGGTATTACATCCTGACACAACTAGTCTCTAGCACGGAGATAACAGACGAGTCATCTGACGTTACACCGGCTTTCCTGTAACTCCTTTGGTTAAAATGAAATATTAAGGAAGCAATTCAGTTGTATCCTTCAATCATACAACCAGTAGCAAAAACAGTGACTGCTTTAGCAGCATGCAAACTAAGTGCTGAGAGACTTTCCTCAGCACTGAGGTTTGTCAAGAGGTATCTTGGATCCACAATGAAAGAAGGTCTTGAAGAAGCTATATTAAGAACAAAAAGATTTAATGTATTACAAATAGATCATATATGTACTTAAAATGTATCATTTTCATTAGATAGTCTTAAGCAAATTTGTAATACTTTGGTATTGGTCAATTTGGTACTGTATTTTTTATATGATATATGTATTTTTTGTATACAAATTGAGTCGTTTAAGTGAGTGCAAATACTATAAACTTAAATTTGTAAAAAATACTTCATTTGTACGAAAACCTTTTTTTAATAATGTAGGAGTTCAACAAATGTCATTGACCTAAATTCTTCTAAATTCATTTTTGAGGTCATAGGACATAAAAAATTCGACTCAGAAGACGAGGGTCGGACTTTTTTGGCTGATAGACTATACCTGGATAAAATGCATGTAACATAACATTTAACTTGCCTTCATATTGTTTTTATTTATTTTGTTGTTATAATTTTTTGTTATCATTGAAATCGAGGGGGCTTGTGTTTCAGATGTAGCCTGTAGCACTAGCAGGTCTTTTTAGCCAGTCTGCCAAAAATTTCCAACCCTAGATTTCTGAGTCGAATTTTTTATACTGACCCCAACTGTCATCTGTTTTCATAATTTATGTACTATGATCTTTGCTAATGAATTTAGAAGAATTTGTGAAATAAACTTAATAAATTAAAAAGGGAAGACATAAGCTTCCTTGTGAGTGAGGACTTTTACATGTTGCTTCTCTGCATTTGCTTGTCATATAGGAAAAAACCCGAAAAGTTCCCACCAGGCAATCTGACTAATTATGTGAGACGCTTTACAAAAGCTGTGTCCGAATGGCTATGGGGTCCCGGAAGAAAGTACAATGTATGCTGCCAGGGGGATTTAAGTCCGAGTTATCACTGGCCACAAGCTTAAAACTTCAGCCTACATTGCATGTTTTGTTTAACTAATACTCAATAAAGGCTATAATTGTAACATATGGCGTCTTTGGCTAGTAAATTTTAACATCGGCACCTCTCTTTGACAAGGATTGCCATAAATGTTGAACTAAATCTAAAAGAATTCAGTTGAAGAAGAATTTTTTACACTGGTAGGAGTGCTGTCTTCTCCGTGTTTGAATTTTAATAAGTAAAATGAAAAGATTTGTTATTTTAATAATCGTCCTGATTATTTATGATTATTAAGGAGACGCGTTACAATAACCAACAGTAAACCATTGAGATGTTTTTGGTTTCTTTTGCAGGCATTGTTAATTTGGAGTTCGAACTACCCTACGATTATCCTGAAGGCTGGTGGACTATTCGGGCCGTGGCGCTGGGACAGACGGAGGAGACCCGAGTCCTTCTCGAAAGATGGTTTACCCACCGATTCGACGTAAACGTGGGCACCGACGCCTTCATCCTCAACACGGACGAGTTCTTGGAAGGACAGATCCTGGCCAACTACACCAGCGTTGCCACAGTCACTGGAAATCTCACCCTCAAGACATTTCTCAGACCTCTGGGAAAGTATAGAGATCTAGGGATCAATTTCAAAGATCGATATATTGAAGAATACGTGGATATAGTAAGTTCTCATTTAGAGATTTGTAGAGTTCAGGGTTTCTAACCTATTCAAATCGTGGTATTCTTAAGAGAATTATAATTATCTCGTTGTACACTTATCATGTATTATCTCTGGTATATTATTATACCTTTATAATTGTTATACAGTTATGTACATAAAACCTTAGATTTATGATGGACGATAATAGCATAAATTTTTTTTTTGAGTAAAGCATTGAAAGAAGTGACAAGATTTCTGTGTATCACCAACCTAAATCCTCTTTTCTTATATACAGAGTGTAATTATAAAAAAACTTTCTTAATATATGTGTCCCTAGCTATTATTACTATTAATATTCAAATAAACTGAATTCACAGAAACGGAATGAAATTTTGGTTTAAGATATTTTGAGACTGAAGAATCACACGAAAAAAATAGTTAAAACTCTAATAATTACGGTTACAGTGACACAACTTTGAATATTTCAAAGAAGCATGCCTTTTCGTTGGAATATGATCTGCATAGTGAAAAGCCATAAATAGCTTTGGAACGGTACTTGCAACACGAAAATCGTCGACGATAAACAGACTAATAAGAAAAGTGGAAACAGCCAATAAGGGCAGAGCAGCCACAGAAAGTAAGACATTTTGATGTGTTTCCCAAATTTTCTGCGTTCCTTCCTTCACACACGATGGCACTTTGCATGCGGCAGATATAGGATAGTATCAAAGCACGCACCATGGCGCAGGATGGCAAGAGGAATCTGTTCATCCTGACGTCTAAGGACGTCTTTCAAACCAGGTGCAGTATGCGGATTAAATACATGCACTTAAGATTTCCGGTATATCCACAGTCAGAAATCCATGGAAATGAGATCAGTAGACAAGACACGTGTCAAGACATTCTGTCACCAAGCATTTGAACGAAACTCTATTAAGCATTTCTTTTCAAAGAAACATTTGACAGAAAACCTCACAGTTGAGGAAATGCCATCTTGATTTCAGATTAGCACATTATTGCCCAAGATATTGATCTTTTAGCCTATCGTAAACTAGAAAACATTGGATACGATATTTTCCTAATACTCTATATATTTACCGTATATTTTCCAATTAAATTCGAAACGTGTACAAACCAAGGGTGTGTTTTTTTTCTTAAAAAAATAACTAAAGTTTAAAACCCGAATATAAGCCGAAATGTTAAAGAAAAATCTGTAACATTTAAACTTGTCTTTATGTGGGGAAAATGTTGCAAAACGAGTAAAATATATGGAATATGTACATCAAAATGTAAAACTACGTAAAATAGTGTAATAATGTACAACTCCAGATAGATCTATAAGTCTTTTTTTTTCTTCTTGTTCCATAAATTTGCGTTCAAAACACACAGGTAAGTTAGAAGAATAAAATAAATTTTTTCGTTATTTTTATGTGCCAGTTATTTGACATTATATTATTATTTCCGTTGTACACTTTTGTATACTTTTCTGTCAGCTGGCGACAAATTGCGCCATTAGATTTTCGTTTTGGCGACTAAGCCACGTTTTTATAAAACGAATAGCTCATTTCATTAAAAATTTTATTCACTTTTTTTCTTGCAAATTTAAGAAATATAAACTAAAAAAGAATAAAAATGTGCGATATGTAGCGATGGATCGATTTCACCCGGTTAATGGAAAAGTGCTTGCATTTTTTATGAGATTGGACGATCCCGTATATAAGACGATTTCCGCAATTTAGTTTTACAAGTTCTAAAAACTTTAGCAATATATATATGAAATATATAGCGTACTTTTTTATTAATTCAAGTTTTTAATTTTTCATAAAAAAATGAAAAACTTTCAAAAAAAATTATCAATTTAATCTTTGTTAAATAAAATGTGCTGCAGCGGATTGTATCTCTGACTTAATTTTTTTTTTTTTTTTTTTAAATTCTTTTTCAATGAATATATCAATTTCGCAGTTTATTTTTGGAAGACGTTTTCCGGCTTTTCTTTTTCTTTCTTTTTTTTTTTTTTTTTTTTTTTTTGACATATAATTTTATTACTTTAACAATCAGTTGTTCTTAAATGTCAACAAAATGCTTTTATTTGTTTAATGCCATGTTACACCGATATCACTTTTTTTTTCAGTTCGAAGGAACTTATGATTTTGGCATCTCACTGTCTGAACTGAGAAACATGGCCAATCCTGTACCTTTAGAAAGTTGCGAAATCGAAGTCCAGGCCACGGTGGGTGAGCGATTTTACGATTTCAGCGTGTTTGCTTATGGGCGCATTAGGGTTGTGAACTCCACCATCGTCTTACGGTTCTTGGGTGTGAATCCCCAAGTCTTCAAGCCTGGAATGCCTTTCAAAACACATGTAAGTAATATGCAATTGCTAAAATTGGAATGTTGTGTTATTAAAAATATTATTGACATTAATTAGACAAAAATAAAAATACTATGTTATATTAGATGAAGTAATTTATATTTTAAAAAGCTGCCATTTAAGGATAGTACCTAGTAAGCTATTGCGAGGTTTTTGAATCTTGATTCTATGAATCATACAGTGAGATTCGAATAATACTGAGTTATTTGGTCAATCTACTTCTATAATTTGTCTTGCAATATTCGTGAAATAATGTTCGGGAAGCAAAAATAATAATGGTTAATTTTTATTGAAAATTGTAGTCGGAATTATTTTTTTTGCAAAATTTTGTATTCTGTTTCATACTCACAGAATCATATTGAGATTCTATTAATATTTTAAAAAAACTAACGTAATAATTCACTGTTAATTCTATTTTGTGGAAGATTCATGTATTCAAGATTCTACAATGTAAAGAAGAATTGTATATAACAGAAGGAAATAATAGCAATATATTTTATTAATAATTGCTGTTTCGAAGATTGGAAAAGTACTGCACCTAATTCCTAAATGTCACATAAAATTGTGCCTAAGCATTGGCTAACCGTAGACCTTTTAATATTGAATCAATTAAAAGCCTTTCAGAACTGGCTCAACAAATTTAACCAATCATCTATGATGTGTAGGGAGAGTGCAAGTGTAATTCATGTTGTTTTGGGGGATTGCAATATTTTACATTTATTGGCTTTTGGTGTGTTTTCTTGTGATGGAAGATTTATGAACTTAATATCATCGAATGTATGAATAATGAGAATCGAGACATTTCTAATAATAAGCGCATTGTGCAGGAAATTTGAATGGAAAGATTTATTCAAATCTCTTGCACAAAGATCATTGTATCGATTAATGCATATGTCAGTCCCTCCCTAAACTTTTTCAAGTTCCAGCATACCTTACGTGCATAACTAATTTCACGACACCCTATGTAGGAATATTGCTTTTAATAACTAATTCATTTATTCTTCTAATTCATAATGGAAATTCAATTAATAAGATCTTTTTCAAATGTTTTTGCATTTTTATTCATAAATATTCTAGCGAAGCTGTCTTTTCAGGTAACCCTTCTTATGCAGTCTTGATAACGACATAAACGAAATAGACGGAATAAAATACCTAATTCAGTTGATATTTGAAAGATTTTTTATATCACATCTAAATATCTGACTCGGTTAAACTGTGATTAAATTTTTATAATATTTTTTTAATAAAATTGGGATATGAAAACGCATAAGTAAAATTAATTATACTCTAGAAAATTGACTATGTATATAAAAGCTATAAATAATGATGTAATAACCAGAGGTGGTTAACCTGTGTCAGAGCAGGAGACAGTAAGAGTAGGAAGTCAAATAATTTTGAAGGAGTTGGGGAAGGATAAAAATATTTAATCTTTCAAAATTCTCATGACTTTCTTATTGAAAGCGCCGGTTGTTCAAGCATTAAATTTACGCGTTATATCATCATGAGGCGATAAATAATTCAGCATGGTAATCACTGAACTTTACTACCGAAGATTATTTTTACAGAAACTACTATCCCATTAAAATTTGGCAGAAAATGGACATTTAAGGGAGGAGAATAGTGAATTTGCATTAAAATTGATCATTTGGTCATCCATTCTAACTTTCCGATTAAAATATAATAATTTATTTTGCTTGTCTTAAACTAAAGATGCAGTTATGTAAAACGAAGTAATATATTTTTTTTCTTTCGTGTAAAAACCGTTGGGGCGATTTTGTAGATCTTTACCGTAATCAGATTCAAATTTGAATAGTATTATTGTTTTGAATTAAATTCATTATAAAGCAAATTTAAGCAATATAGACTTCATTTACAGCGTGTGGAAGCAATCCTTATCCTGATGAAACTCGCAGACTCCCTCTCTGTCAATGTAAAAAGGAAGTGATGAACATGCGTGCATAGATGTACACAAAATGTATAAAATAGTTCCACCCATTTCCGTAACAAAAAAATTTCCCGATCTTGTTGTCTTGACTCTCATACCAGCAATTTAAGTGTCATAAAATTTTTAAACCTTTAAGAATTAATTAGTTTATAAAATAACTTAAATTCATCAATAAATGTGTGATCGTTCTTTAATTCTGTAGCTAGCTGTGTCCTACAGCGATTTGGTGCCCTTGTCAAGTGAGAAGTTGGTCACCTCCAATGTGATCGTCAACCCCATCATAACCACTAGGAACGGAAGACGTGAACTTCAGCAAATTGTTGTTCCTTTTGGTACGGATGGAGTAGCAGAAGTGCTGATGGACACGCCGAAGAATGCGGAAAAACTCACTCTCAGAGTAAGTCTAATCTATACGTCTAGATCAAAAGTACTTCAATCTACACTTTCATGGTGATGCGCAGTTTAGGGTTAACTTTCATTTGTTCCATGGAGTATTTTTAGCCTAGAACTTGAAATTCTATTTTTGCTAATGTTCTGGTCTGCTAATATTTCTATGTAAAGTGAGAAAATTACATTGATCTAATCTGTTAGGATCTAATATATAAAAATGTAATGTGTTATGATTTAAACAAATTGAAATATAATCAAGATTTAATCTAGTTGAAATACACTCATGTCCATAAATTAAGGATAATGAAGTTCAGGCAAAGAAAGAGACAGACGCAAAACAAATTTGACTTATTTGTAAAGTCTATTTATTAAACAAAAGGTAAAGAGCAAAAAGATGCTATATGTTTGACATAATTAATAAAATTGCGATTTTTACTCCCAGGAGCAAATTTCAAAAAAGAACCTATTTACAAAAACAGTATAACATGGTTAGTATGATGGTTAATATGGAGTATGTCTCCCGGACGATGCAATACAGGCCTTACAACGCCTAGCCATGCTGAGTATCAAATTATCAATCTGATCTTGGGGAATATTACACCACTCATCAAGCAATGCCCTCCGAAGTTCCGGTTGACAGGTGGGATGGGGTTGACGGGCTGCAATTCGTCGGCCAAGCATATCCCACACATGCTCTATTGGATTCAAGTCCGGTGACTATGCTGGCCAATCCATACGGGTGATATCCTCCAATTGAAGGCATTCGTCTACAATGTTTGCACGGTGAGGACAGGCGTTGTCATCCATAAACAGAAATTCAGCTCCCATGGCGCCCCGAAACAAACGTACATGTTATTCCAGAATGACATCCCGATAGATGTGGCCTGTCATCGTTACACTCTGAACATGCAGGTCAGTTCTAGAACCAAGAATAATTCCTCCCCAATCGAACCATCCTGCACCACCGTAACGGTGTCGTTCAATGGTGTTCTCTTGGTGGTAACGGGTACCTGGCGCTCTCCATATGAAAGTCCGGCGAGAATCAGACCGCAAACTAAACCTGGACTCGTCGGAAAACATCACACCAGACCACTGTTGCGGTGTCCACAATGCATGCTCTCTACTCCAGGTTAATCGCAGGAGACAGTGAGTTGCGGTAAGTGGAACACATCTGACAGGCCTACGAGCATATAGACCAATGTGCCCTAAGCGTCTGTTCACGGTCTGCCTTGAAACTGTCGTACCGGTAGCTGAAGAAAAGCTGACGAGACAGGTCTGAAGCTATGCTCCGTCTGTTTCTTTTGGCAGTAACTGCTAAATACCGGTACTCATTCGGCGTTGTAACTCGGGGCGACCTGTGCTGTAACATCTACTCACATTACCATCATCTTGGAATCGTTGCCAAAGCCTGGAGATGACACTCTGGGCGATTCCAAGTTCCTCGGATACTTCCAGCTGGGTACGTCCACATTCCAGTCGTCCGATAATTCTGCCACGTAAAAATCATCCAAATGTTTCCTTTGTGCCATAACTCTGCGGTTATTGCACTGAAAGGCTTTTTAAAGCGCTTGTGAACAATTTTACTTCTTTGCCGCCATTCCTTATATACCCCTCTCTTACACTCGTCATTGTGACGTACTATCCGCGCCATCTGGCGGTTTCCTGTAATTGCATATTCTTCTTCAAGATGTGTGATAATTCTACAGGTGAAATTTTTATTTTAGAGTTCAAATTCTGTGTGATTCTGAATTATCCTTAATTTATCGTCATGAGTGTATAATCAAGATTTAATCTAGTTGAAATATAATTAAGATTTAATGTAGTTGAAATACAATCAAGATTTAATCTAGTTGAAATATAATCAAGATTTAATCTAGTTGAAATATAATCAAGATTTTATCTAGTTGAAATATAATCAAGATGTAATCTAAGTAAATTCTAATCCGTAGATCTAGATCAAAAGTACTTAAAGCAACACTTCATAGTGATGCCCAGTAGAGGTTAATTTCCATTTGTCAAATAGATTATTTTTAACCAAGGAATTGAAGTCTTAGTTTTTGCTCATGTATATATAACTTTAAATTCGTATGCGTAATTTAATACTTTGCGTACTTTAATAGTAATACTTTAAATATTTTATTTGTCAATAGATTTGAATAAATTATATATTTAATTTAAAAGTGTTTCTTTCGTAAGGTTTTTTGGTATTACATATTTTTGAATTATTTTTTATAACATTCTATATATAAAATTTGAATTGCTTTTCCAAACACTTTCGAAAATTTTCTTAAAATTCATGAGTGATATGCAACGTTTAAAAGGGAAATACTAGACGAAAATGCATTAACAGGATAAAAAAACACGATAGTGAGCGATAATATGGCGATTACCGTTTATAATTTTCATAGAACACTTCGAACTGTAATGTTTTAAAACCTTTTTTTCAATTCCTTCTATTAGCTCACACTCTCCCTATATATATCTTGTTCAAATTTCCAATCATTCATAAAATACTTTTATTCATCCGCTCGAGTTCAAAAATATATATATTTTTTTGAATTTGCAGTGGATGTTAATACAGTTTTTTTTCAAATATTAATTCATTCGTTAAATTGAATTCATTTATTTTAGTTTTTTTTTAGATTTAAGTTGCATATATTTACCAATAGATGGCGCCAGATAAACCTAAAAAAAAAGAATGAAAATTATTTATAAAGGACTTTTCTGCAATAGAGTGAAAAAAAAGTAGGAATTGACTTAAAAATATTTTTTTTTATATTACTTGTTTTTTATGTATAGGTGTCCAGCTAGGTAATGTTTGCAGATGTCTTTTTAACTGCCTGGATTTCGATCCCTAGAAATCACATTAGAATTTATGTACTGTGGATGGTGTGTTCGTGGCTTGTTATTTTCCCTGATTTGTTTCTGAAAAATCCCTTGTTATTTCTCTTTGCTTTTTCTTTCATTTTGTATACTATTGTTTTTATATTTATTTAGGCTTATTATGAGGATATGCACGACCTTGATGCAAGGTCAAGAGCTGAGCTTACTGTTTTGCCCATGTACAGCCGAAAAGACAGGTACCTTCAAGTCTCAACCAGCACTAAGAGGGCTCAGGTACAAAAGCTTTAAACTTTCTTTATTAATGCCTTACATTGATTAAATATTTAATTGTACGAAAAACATATGAATTATAGTTATACATTCGAATATAATATTATTTTTAAGCTCGCAATGAATATTTTAAGAATTAATAATGTAATATTTTTATGCATGTTCAATATTTGTAAATTTATTTAAACTTGAAATTGTTTAAGTTTTGCTCAAAATTACATACGAAGGACCAGAAGTACATATCATATGTCTTCCTGATGTACAAATGTTTTAGGTATTAAAAATTTTACATTGCCTTTCTTTCGTAAAGTATCGCCAGTACATAAGGAAACGATCACATATTTTATGTAATTTCCTTGGAGGCATTTAAAAAAAATTTTTTATTGAATATTATTTCACAATTGTACTGAGACATAAAAATGTCACTTTTGATACTATAAACAAACATACTTACCATAAACGCTTGACAAACAATATTCTATTCAAAACAAGCTTTGAAAAATTATTCTTAAATATGCTTGACTTTGACTATACGATATCCAGCGAAAATTTCTTTTCATTATTTTTCTAAATAATGTGCTTCATGCTAAACACAAGTTCTGAAACGCTTACAAAGTGCCTTGATTTTCCCTCCCTGGCCGTCCCTTTCTTAATCCAATAAGCTAAAAGCGCTAACGAATTTAGACTTAGGGAATTCTGCCATTGTGTAAGCTGATCACCAAATCCCTGTCCAAAGAACTACAAAAAAATCTGTTTGTTTTTTGTCGTCTCCTGAAGATATTATGGGAAGGAGATGTTATCTTGCGATTTCAGACTATACTGTTGCGGCTTGTTTGGACTTTGTTAGGGTGGTACTACTTTTGGAAAAATTTTGACATTCGTCCATTTGCCAAACATTTCTAAGCACGTGAGTCGTTTTGAAGCACGCGACATAGAATATTACAAACAAATGTCGCATACCGAACAAAAATTTTTCATATTCTAACAAGACATATGTGAAGGACATATTCCAAAGAGGACGTATTCCGAGGAACCATTTTTTCGTGTGTCCTGTAATTTCCCTCCTTCTTTAACACTTTACACTCGAAAGTTACACTTCTTTAACACTCGAAAGTTTTAGCCTGATGAGGAGTGACTTTCACAATGACATACCACTTATGATTTTCCACTTTCTCTGTTTTAACAAGCATACAAGCAAGCTATTTTTTCATTTTACAAAAAGAATGTTTTTTTTTTGTGCATTTCTCCGATTCCTCCTTATTTAAACTGTTACAATGAAGTCTTTTTTTTTACTTCTGCACTCCTCCGTCATCTACTAAGCATTCCTTATACAATCAATAAAAGTATTGTCAACTTAATCTAGACTTACGGCGTAAAATTAAGTTTTCTAACACATTTAAGACTTTTATTTCATTAAAAACTCATGCTTAAACAACACATTACATGGAGATTTCTATGTCCAATGGTTGTGAAAGGTTAATATTAATATATTCTCTATTTCAAATATTTGTATAATTAAACAAGTCATTTATAAAATATTAAGTTGTTTAGTTTTCAAATTATATTTATTTATGCATAGAAAAAAATTATTCATGGTTAAAATTTATATTACTGTTGTTTTATATTTAGTAAGTTTCCATAATTTTATGTTGAATTTTAGTTGTTGTATCGTCAATTGAATTTAAAAATTTATTTATAGGCTGGAGAATATGCTGTTTTTCATGTGTGACCAACTTTCACTTGAAAACATCTCGACTATTTGGTAAGTTTTCTTACACTTAATATTTTAGTTAAAGATTGCTTAAAAAAAAAAAATCCGAATAAATATGTTTGTAGTTTAAATAATTAATTAATTAAATTTATTTTCCGTTAAGTCTTTTAATTTACTGTCAAATATTAATAATTTAGCTCTGTAAAGCAAGTCCTTCAAATATCGAACACTGTGCTTTTCGACTGTGTCATCAAAGCTATGTCTACACTAAATGCAAAAGTTTTTTGAGCGGCGATCCCATGAAAAACTGTCTACTGCAATCTGAATGAAATTCGAAAGACATATTGCATATTAACATTCCCATGAATCAGAGTGGAAGAAATACCGCTCCAATTGATGTCGATTATGTGTAACCAATCAAATAAATTACTACTGCCGAATGACCACTGTTTATTCGCTCACAGATGTAAATAACGGTATTTATTTTTATTTATATATTTTTAATTCAAACTTAAAAGCACGGGGTCACACAAATGCTCATCATTATATCACACATTATATTTCATGTACACACACATGTTTCTTGGTCACACATTATATTTAAAATGTGGACATGATTTAAGAAATTACTAGCTACTTATTTGTGGCCTGATGGTGGAGTAACTAGCTGTCGGACGCTCGGTGCCACAGATTTCGGGTTCGGTGATGCCATGGATGTTTGTAGTGGTTCGAATCCACTTTAAACTGTAGGTACCGGTCTAATATGACTGTTAAGGAGTTGGCGTAGGATTGACAACCCTACCCCGTAAAAGAAAATAGAGTTTTTGCATACCGCATTTTGGACGTCCGTTATTTTTTTTCTCCCTATCGCGCATGCTCATAGGAAACATTATTACAGATACGCATGCGTAAATATCCTATGAGCATGCGCGCTAGGGAGAAAAATAACGGACGTCCAAAAGACGGTATGCAAAAACTCTCTATTATCTCCCTGTCTTGAAAGCTGTCAATAGTTAAACGACTACTACAGCACCATGGAACTGTTTCGTTAATGAAAAATAAATGATTTATTTAATTTTATATGCAAATAGAGTGATTTCGGTTTGAATCAACAATCACTATTATTTCTTATTTTAAGGAAATCTTAAAATGTTGGAAAACCAGTCCTCCGTAATTATATAGAAAACTACAACTCGTATAATTAAATCTCACTAAATTATTACCACCGCATATGTCCTTGCATAAAAATAGCACGCTCGGAAACTCGAGGAACAATAAAGAACGTAATGCATAATAATAATTATCATTTATTTATTTATTCCAAACTTATGATGGATTGGGTTATTTTTGAATTTAAGTTTTCATGAATCTTGCCTTTAATTTATTTAATTTGACAACTTATTACTTGAAGAAACTTAACTATTATCATCGCTTGAGTGAACATAAATCATGATTTATTTATCTAAAAGTATATAGTAGAAAATAAATTAAATTTATCGAGCTGCTTTTCCGTTCAGTAGCGTTCGAGTATGCCGATAGATAGCACTCGCATTTTAAAATGAATTCCCTGCGAATGGAAAAAAATACATCTCTTACAGGGAATGATGACAAAAAAATTCTGTTTAGAATCGAATTATCAATGATGTGAGCGTATTAATTAATATTAAATATGATAAGCGTTTTATTGAAATTATGTGCTGTGCGTATTAGTATCAACTAGTGTGAAACGTATTATCGAAGGCGTCTGCATATCAGTACCAAATGCACATTTGTTACCAGTATTTAAAGCGAATGTTTTTTTTCACATTTGATTCGTATTATGCAAGACGTGTGCAGATTAACACAGAAGTTAGTATCAAATATGTGAAGCTTATTATTGAAAAAAAAATTTGCGTATTAGTATCAAATATGTGAAGCGTATTGTGCTCGTGTGCAAATGGTTCACTTTCTCGAGCATGGTCTCGCTTCATCTGCTGCCATTTTATTTTATGTTTATGAACTTCCTGTGTTTATTTTTATATGAATTATCAAATAAGAGATAAAGTTTTTATTCGTAGGTACTCTGCAACTGATACTACTTTTGCCTTTCCATTTCATACATCGATAAGCAGTGTTCACTGTTCTAACCTTCATAATATGTATATGTTCAAGGTTGCAATTATCTGCTTATGGCACAGTAACCGTGTATAAGCAGCTAAGAATGGATGGTTGGATTAACTTGGATTATTGTTAAATTGAATTATACTGAATATTAATAATATATAATAAATTGAATTATATTATATATTATTGAATTATACTGAATATTATCTCAAAATGATCCTGCCATGATTTACAAGTCATTCAAAACTTTCAATTTTTAATTTGAATTAAAAATTTGAAAAGTATATAATGTTATTAATACATACCAAAAAATAACTCCGAGAACCCCTTTTTACAAGTGAGAAACCCATCACGTGACTCTTGACAGTGGACATTGATGGTTGTAAAAGTCACGTGATTTCTGTGATCACGTGACGATTATATTGGTCCCAAACTGGCAGCACGATGCTTGCTCTATTTTATTGCTACACTGTGGATAAAATTAAAAACACGCTTTTAGAGTTAATCGAACTAAAAAGTAAAAAATGCTTGCTAACATATGAATAAAATGACTGACGAGAAAATGAATGTCACTGTTCTAAAAGCGTGGGCTGCTCGATATCAATCGTTATAATGTTTCACTAGTTTCATTCCGAAATGCAGAGTTAGTTTAAAATGTCATACAAAGCGCCCCACGCTTTTAGAACAGTTTCTCGTCAGTCATTTTATTCTTATGTTAACAAGCATTTTTCTTTTTAGTTTGATTAACTCTAAAAGCCTGTTTTTTAGTGTTTTTAAACTATAATATTTAAATGAGGTCTGAAGGGGTGGAACTCTAGTTCTTACACTAATTGAATTGTGAGTAAAACAAAGGCTCAATACGAATAGGTCGAGCAGCCAGGATTCGAACAGGGAATCTCCTGATCCGTAGTCAGGCGTGTTATTCGTTCCCCACGTATTTTCCGTTGCCCCACGTAGATTTGAATGTCTTCGGTACTTTCATTCTACATGGGTTAAATTGCTCTTCGTAAGTTAAAATAAGATCACTTCTCCTGGCGATCCTAATCATGATGAGATAATAAACTTATTAAAATATTTTAGTGTCGTCGGTCCTTGATAAGTCTACAACGTTTAAAATAAATCTGATCGCTCAAAGTAAAGCAAAATCGAGCCCAAAGAGTCATTGAAGGTCACTCCATTGAAGGTCAAACAGACAAACATACAGGTGAAACTAATAAAAAGCGTATTAAAATAGAAATATTTTCCCACAGGTTATAGCCAAGGGCATCATAGTCCAGTCTGGCACAGAGAAAGTCCTGGGGATGATTCACAGCATCACGACATTTTCCGTGCCCGTGTCTCCTGAAATGGCTCCCGTCTTCAACATGGTCGTCTATCACCTGACCCACGACGGAGAGGTCCTCACCGACAGTGTCATCTTACCTGTGGACGCAATCAACAAGCGCAAGGTGAATTCATTGTTTTGGGAGCATCTGTTTGTGTACTGGCAACATTGTATTACCTAATACATGCAATGCTAAAATCACCTACGTTAGTAAACCTTTTCTCAGAAACTAAGAAACGTATTGTCAGTACTCTCTCTAAACGCAATTTTAAAATCACCTACTTTCAGAAACAAATAAAAGTACTGTCAGTATTCCCTCCAACAGCAATATTAAAATCGCCAACCTTTTATCCGAAAGTAAGAAATGTACAGTCAATACTCCCTCTAACCGCAATGTTAAGATCATCTACTTTCGTGAACTTTTACCCATCAACTATTAAACGTTGTACTGCCTTGAGACTTTTTATGTATAAGCAACATTTTTTATGTATGTACAACTTCTTTATACAAAAACTTTATATTTTATATAAAAAAAGTTGAGGTTTTTATATAATATTTTTGTATCAAATTTTATTTTAGTTATAGTCTACCAGAGACCTGAGATTGCCAATTGGCTGTCCGGGTTTATAGGCTCCATGGCTGAATTTGCCCTGGAATCGTCTGTAGGTCTCAAGTTTACTTAAAATTTTTCTTACACAAAATTGCTGTTATATAGAATTTTTATAATTGAACGTGTCACTATTTACACCATCTGCTAGAAGATTGTATACATTATTTTTTTGTTTTGGATAATTAAAGTTGATTTTTTTTTTTTAAGGTAGAAGTAATAAAATCATTAAAAGAACGTTTCAATATTTACTAGATAATATAAATAAAATTTAACATTCGATTGAATAATTTTAAATTCAGTTGTTTTCACCTCGTTAGGACTGTCTCAGTTTGGAAGTAGGGAGATGCAATAGATTTTCATAGCTCTTATAACTCTTTTATCAGAAACTCTGAGCCATTAGCTAGTCATTGAGGCATAAAATTTGTCAACTCTGCTGTAGACTAACATTTATTAATATGTGTGAGCATGGCGTTGTTCTGATATCATCTCTTTGCTCCGCATGATAAAGTTTCGTTTCAAACAATGAAACTTTCAATAAACACTCATTTACAATGCGATTTTAATGATGAGTGTTTCAAAATTGGCGTGAAGGTTGCACTGCTGCGTCAACATCAAATCATGTACTCTGCATTTCATTTTTAAACTGTGTACATTTCAGAATGTAAACAGATTTTAAATTTGTTCCATTTTTCTCACAATTGTGTCTATGATTGTTATGTTTATGAAAGTGAACAACATCTATTCAAGTTTCATTCATGAAATAAGTGATAACGTATGTTCACATATAAAAACAACATTCATAAAAGATTCGAATCATAACGAATGCAACGTTTACAAGGAAATACAACTGTAATTAATGTGCAAAAGCGTAGTCTCTATCCCATATTGCAATGAATCATGAATATGGTCTTAAAAAGTGATTACCATTCAAATATTTTTTTTTTCTTCTTATTTCCAATAGCAAGGCAATACAAAAATGGGAAAAATACAAAATAAAGAAGAAAAATGCACACAAAAGAGTTCAACAAAGTTAATAGAATTCACTGCCTTAAGAGTTCTCTGGCTTGCCAGTATCTCGCCGTCTCTGATTTGCCATGGAGTGCTAAGCAACGATCGAGATGAGCTCGATTCATTAGTCCTGCCAAATCCCAAAGAATACAGTTTGGTTTATGAAAAATCCCAATGAGATGTAGATGTTCCGTAGATCAGTTTTTTATTGAGGCAAGCCACCAGCATTCCATTACAATACATGCAGGCCAACCGGACGACGGTCAGGGTAACAGCGAGAGTTCATGCCGAAAACTGTAGACCATTTAGCCGTATAGAACATTGCTCAGGGTGCAACACTAGGAGGTAGGTCTGCATTGCCCCCCTTATTCACAATATAAGAATAATAATCGTAATAATGAAAAAGTTAATATAATAATCCAAATTTCGTCTAAGATTAAATACTAATTTTTTTATTTCCTTTCAATGTAGAATTTCATCGAATTCGAAAAGCATGTGTTCCAACGCCTAAGTAGGTTATTTGACTTTTAAAACGTGTATATTCCTCATGATGTTAACACTGGAAATTTTAGTTTGTTCTAGATGTGAATATGAAGCAAGAGAGATCTGGAAATCTGATCGAGTTGATACCTCGGTTGACGTCAGAATCGAACATTGGAATATGGGGTTTCGACAGCGACCACGTATCCACTCACGGTCGCCAGCAGCTCACAGTCACGTCTGTAAGTTTCAAAAATAAAAATAAAATAAAAATATGTTAATTCAAAACGTATTTATTAGCAACTCTTAAATACATACATATGACTCATTACTACTCAGTTTTAGTAATAAAAATTCTGATGAGCCATAGATTGCATTTTAAGCTATTGTATGGCAGAATATTATTTTTAAATAAAAAAATGGCATCGTTTCAATGTACTAATACTCGATAGTTATTATATTTTATTCCCTTCTTTTAATATTAAAAATTTCAAAAGTATTGATTAAAAGATATTAACTGATTGTAGAGATTATATTGCGCTAAAAGTAAGGGATCAGTATCAGCTAAATATGTGAATAAATCGTATTGTATGATTATCAGTTGCATGATTATTTAAAATCAACTTGTCAACAATTTATGTTTTACATTTCTAGATGAAAACAAAGATAAATGAAATGCTAAATATTCCAATTATTATTGGATTATCATAGAAGTGGTATAAAATAATTTAAACACATCCTTATGTTAAAATAAATAAAAGGAATTACATGCATAATTTGGGACCTGATGGCCGGTGCCACAGGTTTCGGGTTCAAGTTGGCGTAGGGCTGACAACCCTATCCCGTAAAAAAGAAAACATATCCATCTTCTCTCTGAACAGTTTCATCCCCACCCCCTCCCAAATTTATTAAAAATATGTTCAGGAAACGAAAAAATAAAACGTACATTTTTCCTTAGGAGAAAAACTAGCTTAAATTAGCCGAGAGAAATTAGCTTAAATCTGTCCAGAAAATACTGTTTAAAATTTTGCGAAGAAATTTCCTTCTGGTTACACCTCAGATGTTTCAAAATGTGAGTCAATACACAATTTAATCTGGTCATTTAATACGGTATTTCTGGTTTGATTGGACTTTCTGTGCTAAGTTTTCGGCAATCATCAATTTCGCAAAGGTTTTAACGTACACGAATCGTATCGCAAAGTCGTACATTGAACAAAAATTTTCACGTACGAACAAAATGTATATCAAGTTGGACTTATTATAAAGTAGACGCGTACCAAAGATCCATAGTACCTAAATACAAACAAGTAATATAAAAACAAATTTTTTAAAGTCAATTCCGTCTTTTTTTTTCACTCTATTGCAGAAAGTCCTTTATAAATAATTTTCATTCATTTTTTTAAGTTTACCTGGCGCCATCTATGGGTAGATATATGCATTTTAAATCTAAAAAAAAAACTAAAATGAATTAATTAAATTTAATGAATGAATTAATATTTGAAAAACTGCATTAACATCCAGTGTCCTCCACTACAAGTTAAAAAATGCATTTGAACTTGAGTGGATGAATAAGAAGAATTTAATGAACGATTGAAAATTTTAACAGGATATATATAGGGAGAGTGTGAGCTAATAGAAGGAATTGAAACAAGGAGAGTTATGTGCTACTATATTCATAATTATTATTAAAAAATTATTTTTTTCGCAGATCACTGAATCAATGTATGGTTTCGAGAAAGACCACTTGAAGTTTGACCGTGCTTTCTGGCGACACAGGGACGGTTCTCCGGAAAAAATTTCTTATTACGTCACCCACAACTCTGCTCGGGACACGAAAATTCCTTCCAAGTAAAAAAAAAAAAAATTGTATTTTACAGTAAATCTTATGCATCAAAAAATCGATTATGGTAATTATTATGGTAATGCTTTGCTGATGATAATGTGTTGTTGAATCTGTACTCTAATTTGAAATATTTCAGTTGTTTAGATACTTTTGTATAATATTTTAGTTATTATAGCATTGCATTTATTTTTTTTCAGAATTCCAATTTAGTTGTGTTTACAAATTTGATAATTTCCGAAATGCCCAGTAAGTTTATTCATTTTTAAAATAAAACTGACTAATAATTAACGTTTAAAAGCAATATTTTAAAATTATCGGTTTACTTACAATTAAAAAATATATGTTGTACTTTTATTAGAATTAATTATTAAAATATATAAACAATTCTAAGTAGGATATTTTTATTTTGTATATTTAGAAGTTATATATATATATATATATAAACATTATTAGAGCTAAACATATTTTACCATAATTCAGCAATATATTGGAATCGTGAATTACAAACACCAATGTATAATTAGTGTAAAAATGAAGCTTAAATGCGCTCACGAATTTCAGTTTATCATGCTTTGATATTTGTCAAATCGTTAAATCCAATGAAAGTGTATTGATAGGGATTAATATCGTTATAACGTAATAGTCCATGTTTTTTTTTTTTCAATCATGAAGTAAACAACTGACACTCTATTACGAGATTATCAAACAAGCGAATGGCAATAAGAATATATAATACCCGGCATTATCCGGGTATTTATTTTGCCATTATTTCGTCACACAGGTTTGGTCTGTCGCTCTACGATCATATTTTGCACACGAGGGTTAATTAGAGTAGGACCTACAGTTTTGAGTGGATTCCGAACCACTGACAAACATCCATGCCACCGCCAGGATTCGAATATGAAAGTCTGTGGTACCGACGGCCAGAGCGCTAGCCAATTGACCACAAGGCCAGTTCGTCTTATTGGAGAAGTAATATAGTATAAGACCAAGAAGTTTCATGCGACCTGCCCGAAGGCTTTCGCAAAAGGAATATAGTGTAAAATTAACTTCAACACTTGCTTTACGTATTCTTTTAGGGCTATTGTTCTGACAGTAACGTAGAATAAGAGCGCAAGAACGTAGAATATAACGTGACAATTTATAGAATCAAGTAGAAAAAGGAGAAGTAAATGTTCACATTCGTTATTCTTCTGCTATTTAAAATGCTACCAACAATTCTGATGTCTCAGAGGGAAAACTAGGTTAACTAATTTTCCAGGAAAAAAAAAACCATCCTCTCTGACTTTACTTTTCGTACAATACTGATCTTTCAACTATATTTTTTTCTTTTTAAATTAACTGATAAGCTACCCGACGAAATATCACCCAATGTTCATGTGCTAGAGAAAATCAAATATCGCTAATTTTCATCGTAAAATTAAAGTATTAATGAATACTTTAAGGCAAGCGCTGCTCACTTTGCATTACCCATCATTACTCACTATTTGCACATATTACATCACTATTTGCATTACTCACTTTGCATTACCCAGGGGCGTGTGTAACTTGAAGATACGGACGCGGAGTAACAATGGCTCCGCAACGCTCTATGATCGTATTAGGGATCGGGACCTACGGTTTTAAAGTGGATTCCGAACCATTACAATCATCCATGGCACCTTCGGGACTCAAACCCGAAACCTGTGGTACCGAGCTCCAGAGTGCTAGCCACTCGGCCATTTAGGGCCCTTATCGTCATAAATATATAGCACACTCTATTTATCATGTTAATTTCTATTTTTATTAAATAGTCTGATAAAAAAATTATTCATGAGAATTTCTTAGAAATTAGTGTATTTTATTAAGGAAAAATAACTTTGAAAAGTGTAAAGGAATCTACAGGAAATCTCAGTTGCAAATGCAAAACACTATTAATGGTTAAGAGTAATGGTGTGTCGAATCGTAAAGAAAAATTATTATGGATAATAATTTTTTAAAATAAAAAACACAAAGTTAAATATAAATAAGCCTACAAAATAGAATATTTGAAACAAACAAAAATATATGTAAAAAGAAGACTATAACATAAACCTTAAATGTGATATTTTAAACAATTAGCTAAAATATAAACAATTTACTTTTGTAACATATATATGTAAAAAATTTCCAAATCTTATCATCAGATGGCGGCAGATACCACCAGGTATTCCAAACAAACGCCTATGACACAAAAATTATTATTTTTAATTACAAATGAACTTATTAGAATTTTATCGTAATTTCTTGTCTAGCCACAATATTAAAAAATTATAGTTGTAAGATAAGAAATTATAACTAAGTGTTATAGTTTCTAAGTTACATTGTAATATCATAGATTAAAAATTCAGTTTTATATAGATTATTTATTAAAATCAATCACAGTACCAGTCGTATTACACACAGAAAGTGAGGATAACGAAGGAAAGTATAAAAAGCAAAAATTACGAAAAATATAAAAAATTATCCTAATGAAGTAAGTATGAAATAATTAATCCTCGACATTTTTGTCGGTAATGTTCTTATAAATCTCTGCGATTTCCTATTTGCAGTCTGTTTCTTTCCTCATTTTTTTTCCTTTTAAACCGACTTCCATTCAATGTGAAGAAAGAAATTCAATTAAGTATCGAGGACCAATTGTAGGTATCTGCTTTTGAAATCAAGTTAATGATTGCCGTCTTTGAATTGTTCGATGAATAGTTTTTTTTATCCAAATTTCCTCCTTTTTTTTTCTCACTTCTTCTTTATCAGACCCTACCCTTCCCTTTCTAAACAACCCAAATATTAATCCTTGCCCCTTTGAACTTTCCACTGCCCCCTTGGACGCGGTGTATCTTGTGAACCAATGATTTAGAACGGGGATGGGCAAACTTTTCGGTCGCGGACCAAAAATCGAAAAAAAAAAAAAAAAGAAAAGGTCGTCGGGCCAAGGTCAATTTGTCTAAAATTTTAAAAACAATATACAACTGTTACAATTTAAATATATTAATGAGATGAATGAAATTGCGATTTCATTTCCTAAAAGTTCCTTATAGTGATGTTCGAAGGGAGATTGATTCTAAGGAACGAGGCTAAATGCTCATCTGTCAATCTACTTCTGAAATGATTCTTTCTAAGGTTCATAGTTGAAAACACTTGTTCACATATATAAGATGAAGCAAACACAGCATTGATTTTTCTGAGCGTAAGATATTAAATTCGGGAAACTTACTTTCGAAATTGATTTGTAAAACCAGAGAAAGATAGAGTTGGCGCCAATCTACAGCTATAACTAACAAAGAACTTCAGTTTTTAACACTTTACCGATTGAAAGCTGTCAGTGCTATTTCCCTCGATTTATGTTTTGTAGAACAAAAATAGAGAAGTAAAAGATCATCAGTCCTTTGAAAAAAAGGAAGAAAAATAATATTTAATCAAGGTAGAAAAGGAGATGGATATATTATAGATAAATATATATTTCTGATAATTTGCCTCGGACCGGCAAATTAAAATTCTATCCGCGGCATGATAGAGCCTTCGGTAGGCCGGAGTTGGCCCACGGGCCGTAGTTTGCCAATCCCTGATTTAGAACTATTCCTGTTTGTAGTTTTTCTGTATTTCTTATATTGATTTTCATAACTGGCATGTGTGTTTCAATCAGTGCAAACCGTTGGAGACTTTTAATCTCGTGTGTATTGCAAATATCAATTTTATTATTTTCTTGTGTATTTCCATCTATACATGATAAAAGTGTTGACACAGTAATCTTATTTATGAATCATAAGATATTACAGAACTCTTTTTTGATAAATTGCATGAATTTAAGAATATTCCTGTTTATTTAGAAAACATGTTTTCTTTGTTTAGAAAACATCTAAACATGTTTTCTTTATTTACAAAACATGTTTCGTAAATAAAGAAAAACATGTTTTGATGTAAAATTGAACAAAAATTGAGATTTAATGCACAATATTACCTAACTGAACAGCATACTTACTCTAAAATGATGTTTGTATTTTTCTTAAATATTTCATTAATATTTATTAACTATTTCATTATTATTTTATTAATATTTATACAGTTTCATTCATAACAAGGAAAGTTTAACTTTCGCAGTTATAACGAAAATCATAAAAATATAGTACGTTTATTGAAATTAATATTTAACCATTTTTGACCATGGGCTTCAATTGCAATTACTATTTTTGCTCTTTAAAAAATTGATTTCCACTATTGGTAACCGTATTTACCAATTATATTTAACGAATGCTTAATAAATAAATCGCATTTTCGTTTTTTATTTTATTATTGTATTTGCTATTTTTTTAATTTTTTAAATTTTGTAATTTTTTTTTGTTATTTTTGTTTATGTATTTTGTTATTCTATTTTTTTGTATTGCATATCGTATTTTTGTTTATGTAAATCTATTTTCCGAAGATTTTGTAACACAATTTAATTGCAATGCCTTTTCTTGTTGCTTTTGTAGCGTTCTGCAACGCGTCGTTCGGGATCTGAGCGCCTGCTTGTCCGGTCAGTGCTACCCGTCTCACAAGAAATGCGACGGCATCAGGGACTGCGACGACGGCACGGATGAAGGAGACTGTGAGTTCGAAACCTAATTTTCCCTTTACTTAAATTAACAACTAGCATCTGCTCTTATAAACGATAGAGTGATTTCTACGGCACCACAATATGGGTGCATAGTTGCTCTTCATTCAAAATGACAGTGAAACAAGTAATATAAAAGTAAAAAATAAAGTCAATTTCTACTTGGTTTAACAAAGAAAAAATTTTATTTTAGTTGCTTTTTTATTAAATAATAACAAATAATATAAAATGAAAAAAGAATCTGAAAAAGAATTTTTTTACCAGCGATCTACACCCTTCGCCACTGACGGTATTTGTTCCTAAATTTATATTCTGCTAAATATCTTACATAAGAGAAATTTTTTCTCCCACATAAAACTAAAATGAATGAATTAAATTTAATGAATGAATTAATATTTGAAAAACTGTATTAAGTGTTATCCACTGCACGTTTAGAAAAATGTATTGGAACGTGAGTGGATGAATAAAAAATATTTTATGAACGATTGAAAATGTGAACAAAATATAGATAGGGAAAGTGTGAACTAATAGTAGGAATTGAAGAAATAATTCTTAGATGTATGCAAATTTTTTTTGCAGGTTTTCAAATACAACTGAATGAAGACAAAGATCTTTTTGAATTTTTATCTCTATCGTAGGAATCGGCAAAATGCCTTTTATGATGCTACTGCAGGTAATTTTGCTTGGAAGAACAAAATCATTGGGTGAGTGAATCTGTTAAATTATAATAAAAAAGTATTAAATAAACATTAAAAGTATCATTTTTTTAAATTTTACATTACTCTATATTTTATTTTGAACTATCTAAATTTTGTTAAAAATAATAAGCTCTATTCTTTTATGAAAATTAGTTTTAACTTTACTAAGAAATTATATTCTATGGAAAAAAAGTATGAACAGTTATTGATATAATACCAAAACAATGTTTTTGAACAACTAAAAGTAAAACATAGCACAAAATATTCATAACATTCAAATTTAGATAATGCTGCTTAACATAGATAGCAGACGCAGCTGAACTACTAATACGCCAAGAGAAGGTTCTTGTCGAAATGATCAAGCTAATGAAGTCACGATGCAACTTTTATGGCATGCTTCAGGTCAGGTGGAAGACACTGATTTATATCGCTGGCCCCGTTACAATCTCGGCAACATTTGAGATTGTAATCCAATCATAAATGCTATCTTTATTAGCATATAATATATAGATGGGGTTTTATAAAATAGTTTAAACAGACTTTATACTAAAAGACATAATTACAAAAACAATTAGATAAAAAATATATATATAAAAATTTTTCGAATTTAATTTTTTTCTCCCTACTTAACTTCCTTGGTTGGGGAGCATCCGATTTGACTTTGAGTGAAAAATACTTTTGGAAATGTGATGTTGTCTGGTCATTTGAGGCAAGTTTATTACGGTTTATTTGGGGCCGAGTGGTTAGCGCTCTGGCGCTCGGTACTACAGTGTTTGAGTCCCGTGATGCCATGGATATTAGTTGTGGTTCGGAATCCACTTTAAACCGTAGGTCCCAGTCATATATGGTCGTAGCGTTGTTGTGGGGATTGTCGCGCATTATATCTTCAAACTACACGTACCCCCTAGGTAGTGCTAAGGGAGTAACATCTGTGCAGCCTTTTGCTTATGATATAAAGATAACTGTCTAAACATTGGCCAACTACATTAGAAAAATGTGTTTATTTGGCGTTGTAAGGGTGATACTTTTCAGTAAAGATTTTGATTTGTATTCCAAACAAAAATTTTCGCTTCCAAACAGGACGTAAAAGAAGTCGAACTTGTTCAAAAGCGGACATCTATTCAGGTGTCATAGTATTTTTTATTATTATTATTATGATTATTATTGTTTAATTTTTCTCATAATCTTGAATACTTTCCTTTAGTATACATTAAATTTTCTAAAATAAAAAAATTACTTTTTTCATTTTCCAATTAGTACCATTATTCTCGTGTATGAACTTTTGGAATAACTTAATTTATGATTTTCAGCGAAGACCAAGAAGAATACGTGAACACTATTTCTCCCCAAAGGACCTTCTGCCTACGCACTGAATGCCATCGGCATGAACAAGATCTACGGCCTCCACATCTTGCCGGAAGACATAATCGTAAGTGCCTCTTTCCACATCGGTCGAGTGCTGTATATCCTAACTGTTGTAAATAAAAGTGACATAATTGTAGATATGTGGATGAAGGAATTTCAAAATAAATTAAAAAAAGTTTTTTAGAAGAATTCTAAAATGCTGAAATATTTCTTGTACGTCATTTATTTAAAGTAAAGGATGTAGAAAAAAAATCCAAATTTAAAATAATATAAATAAAATAAAGTAAAAAAAAAAAAATTACAAATTGTTTTTTTAAAAAATTTCATTCAAAAAATTCCAATTTTGAAACAGAATTACTAAGATAGTTTTTTTTTAAGAAAAATGACACATTCTTTTTAAAAAGTATTTTTAAAAGTTGTAAATGAAAAAAGAAAAATAAACTATATTATAATTATGATTACTTAAAATATACTTATGCAATACAAGGAAAATGAGAATTCTATATGTATTTTCATTTAGTACAATTTTTCTCTTCTAGGAAAAATACAAAGAAAAGAAAATAACTTTTCTTAACTAATTATTCGACATATTATTAATTAAATAGAATAATTTGAGCCAATCTTATTAACCTTCAATGGTAAAAGATAAAATTTCTTCGATTTTTTTTCGAAATTTCGAAAAATTTTCAAAAAAACCTTTGTAAATAAAACAATTATTATAAATAGGATTATATATATATATATATATCATATATATATATATATATATATATATATATATATATATATCAATCAACAAGCAGCAAAGTATTATAGGTATTATGAAATAGTTTAAGGCAAGCAAAAGAAAATTGCGCGTTATAAGGAAAAGATGCTATAGTTGTTATTCAACAAATGTCATATACATATTAGCACTTATATCATCAGTACACGAGCACATTCCAATATTTTTCAATACAACTAAAACCACTTAATGGAGAGCACACATCTAAATCTTCGGCTATAATAGGTTGAAGAGAGTCACAAAGAATACATTCCGGTGAGACAGCAATGCCGATACGGAAGAGATAATGCTTTGTTAGCTAAATTGTAGGACAGCACCTTTTTCTTTTTTTTTTTTAATGAGGGGGGGTTCAAATGTCTGAATGCCACTCCAGAATTGGTATATTTATAATACATTCAATCTTATTTATTATTTAATATAGAATAGCGCTTAGAAGCTCGGATAGATGATAATTTTCTATTAGTCTCTGGTTGAGAAAAGCCTCTTAACTCTAAGTTTGTTGCTATTGCAGTCAATATCTATCCTACGGGTGGCATGATTTGAAACCACAATTGATACATCTAATACGTAACTTCGGGTATTACTGCAGGTGGTTATCAAAATACTGGAAACGCCTGTGAATAAAAATGGCATTTAAGAAAGCACCTTTTAAGAACTAAAATGCAATCTTTAGCTAACAGCCTTTTTTAATATAAAAAGTATATATCATGGTAGTATGAGGTAGCTTTAATTCAGTCATGTACATCTTGGATTTTTGTCAAAAGCGTAAAATGTCGGGGCCTCACAGTCTTTCAAAGAGGCCGAATTCTTGAGCCTGACTAGCTGGAGCAACCGTGATAGAAACATCCCCAGCTTTTAGGCGTGCCTATAGGTACGATATCTCTCATGACAGCGTACACACAGAGCGACAAGTTGACAAAGTAAATTGTGGACGGAAGGAGAAGCTGAGTGAAAGAGACTGAAGTTTACTGAAGCGGATTGCAATGTCTAAAAGGAAAACAGCTGCAGCAAAAGTGACCGCAGAGCTCCATCAGCATCTGGATTCTCCAGGATCAATAATTATTGAGTTAGAGAATCCAGATGCAGTTAGGGAGGCGCTTTCATAAACAGGACATTTACAACGGAGCGGCAAATTCTAAGACACCTGTGGCATCTGTTAATGCCAAACGTCGTCTACAGTGGTGACACCACTACAAAAACTTGATCGAATGATTTATCATACAACTATAGGATCAGACAAATCATCTTTCACAGCTTTCTCCATAGCAGAATGGGTGCACGTTTGGAGGACGCCTTCTCAAGCGTAAGACCATGATTATCTCCTTTCAAGGCAAGGAGGAGGTGAAGCAAGGAGGTGGATCTGATATGGTATGGACAGCCATGTCGTGGTTTCCTGCTGGTCTAATCGTAACCCTGAAAAGAAAGATAACTGGGAATAAGTATAGAGAAGTTTTAGCTGATCAGGTTCATCCTATGATGCAAACTTTATTTTTTGCAGAAGATATAATTTTCAAGACGACAATGCTCCTATTCCAGCAGCATGTCATGTCCAATCACGGTTTAATAGACACGAGGATGAAGGGAACATGAACTTTGGCCTTCACAGTCCCCCAACCTCAATATCATCGTACCTTTATGGTCCATTTCAAAGCAATCAATCCGGAATCTATATCCTCAACCGGCATCTCTCCCAGAATTTTCACACTATTTTCATGGAGAATGGTACAATATTTCTGTAAACACTATTCAGCATTTGTATGACTCTATTCCCAGGCGAATCCAAGCTGTATTTCATGACAAAGGCGGCCCTACGCCTTATTAGTAAAGGATTCCTTTAGGGTGTTTTCCATTATTTTGATAACTAACTGTAAATATAAACATGAATACATTTTTCCTTCTATATGCTTTTAAGTATATCTTTATTCTTAATTTATTATTTTTTTGTACCAATTAAACAAAGTTTACACTTATTAGTGTGAAAACTTGCTGTCCGAGTTACGCGAATTCATCTTAAACGTGTCCACTTGCCATGTATCATATTGTAAATAGACACAATTACATTTCGCTTTTATATGCTTAAAGGTGTGTTTTCATTTTTAATTTACTTTGTACTATGTACTATATTTAATTTACTTTGTACTATATTTAAGCTTTAAGGTGTGTTTGTATTTACTTTACCGATTTTTTCGTTGATATATTTCTAGTTCGATTCCACCAAGCCATTCTTCATCCTCGTAGAAGGACCCGAAGAAGCTTCCATCGGAGAGCAGATCGGTCTTCGTGTCACAGTCATCAACTACCAGTGGATCGAAATAAAGGTAGCAATCGCTCTTTTTTATAAATACCTTCAAATGCCATCTTTCACAAAATAAATTTCTGCTTATTTTTCTAGAATTATATGGAATTTCGTCGATTTTACATTTCTGAGTCAGAATTAATCTTTTTTTGAATACTAATCTTAAATTTAGGGGCCGAGTTGCTAGTCCTCTGGCGCTTGGTACCACAGGTTTCGTGTTCGAGTCCCGGTCTCATATGACTGTTGAGCGTTGGGCGTAGAGCTGACAACCCTACCCCGTAAAAAGAAAAACATCTCTTGTCTTGAAAGCTACCAGTAGGTAGATGGTCTTGGCCCACAACGGGTTGTGGCGCCAATGATGATGATGAACCTTAATTTAACTATAATATTTAATCCAAGGGTGGCCAACACAAATGATCTTGCAGGCCATGCATCCTAACTCTGCTGGCGGCATATAAAGTTATATATCCCCCTATTAGATTGAGACCTACTATGGACATTTTTATATTCATATTACTACCTGTTATATTAGATATTCTAAGATGCGCGCATCATGAGTTTGCGGAATATAATTTAATTATTTTTGAATTCATAAATGAAATAAAATCATTTTAAAATTAAAGTTGATTTTTCTCATCATTTCGACAGTTCATTTTTTAATAGAGGAATGTTCACATAATGTATTTTTTAATCTATTAATTTTTTACTACTTCGCCATTCTAAAATAAATATATTTTGTAAAAGTGTGATACATCTCACGGGCTGGAAAAAATGTTCAAGGCGGGCCGCGGGTTGGCCACCCCTGATTTAATCAAACGTTTTAAGAGTAATTTAATTCCTGAACATTTAAGAACAGAAGTTTTATAAAACATTTTAGGAAATTGTTAAAAACCTGTAAATGAAAACTTCTGGGTGGTCCAATAATTAAGGAAAGTATTATTAGAAACGGAAAAAACACGATTTTTATTTCCTTAGAACGTTAGAATCAAAATTACGAGTTGCAGGAGATTCGAAGTCTATTCAAAACTGCAACCGATAAAGAACGAGTTTTAAAAGAAAATGGTGTAATTTTTTTTTGTATATTTTTGTGAATAGTAATAAAATAAATATTTTAAAATGAAACTGCTATTATTTCTTATAGGAATAAGTGAATAAAATTTGTATTGAATGTACAATTCTTTAACTATAAATAAAAATGAAAGTTTAGTTTTTAATTAACGTCTGATTTAATTAGCTTGTGGTTAATTTCGTAACATAGCATTACTTGATACGTCTCAGGAAATCTTATTAACTTTATAACTCTACTTAATACATGCGTTAATCGTCATTAGTAATAAAACCCCATTACAGCCCCAATGCAGTATATTAGAGGCAGAAAGAAACTACAAACCTGATAGAACTGCGATTTACAACACTAAGGATCCATCATTATCATCATCATCAGTGGCACAATAGTCCCATTGTGGGCAAAGACGGTCTGCCTACAGACAGATTTCGATTCGATAGACGTTTTCTTTTTACCGGGCATGGTTATCAATCCTACGCCCAACGATCTACAGTCATAATAGACAGAGAACTACAATTTAAAAGGGGGATCCGGCACCGAAGCCAGAGTGCTATTCACTCGGCCATCAGTCCCCACACTAAGTACTAAATAGCCATTCTAAAAATAAGTCAACTGAGAAAGAAATGAAAGGAAGGATTTCTAGCAACATATTTATCTAGTACATTAAAATGTTTATAGGACAGGAGCAGCGATGATTTCTAATAATTACTAACATATTTTCGAATTATTTATTTTATTTATTTATTTTATAAATTTATTTTGTTCCTAATATAGGCTGAAATCATTCTTCTGGCATCGGATGATTATCGCTTTGTAGAAGTAGGACCTTTAGGTATTGTGTCATCTTACAACCCTCGAACAACAGATGGGGAACATCAACATCTTATTTACGTAAGAGCATTTTATTATTACTAAAAAAAAAAATTGTTATTACTTTCATTTTTATTATAGCAAAACAATAACAAGTAATATAAAAACACACTTATACGTGCTTAAACATCTTTAAACAAGTAATATAAAAAAAAAAATTAAGTCAGTTCCTACTTTTTTTTCCACTCTATTGCAGAAACTCCTTTATAAATAATTTTCAGTTAGAAAAAAATTCTCTCTCTCTCTCTCTCACATACACACTTTCCATCTCTCTCGCTCATTTATTCACAAGTTTCATTTTCCATTTTGTTCTCTCCTTTGACTCGGACTAGAACCCAGAATGAAAAAAAAAGAATCTGAAAAAGAAAATTTTTTTTCGGCGATCTACACGCTGCGCCTCTGACGCTATTCATTCCTAAATTTATATCCTGCTAAATATCTCATAGAAGAGAAATTTTATCCCCCCATGTATAACTAAAATTAATTAATTAAATTTAATGAATGAATTAATACTTGAAAAACTGTATTGACATCCAGTGTCATCCAATACAAGTTCAAAAATGTATTTGAACTTGAGTGGAGGAATAAAAAGTATTTTCTGAACGATTGAAAATGTGAACAAGATATATAAATATATCTAGGAGAGTGTGAACTAATAGTAGAAATTGAAAAAATATTCACTTCATCATTAATATAAAAAGGAATAGTCGCTGTAAGCAACAATACTATTATTAACAACATTATTATTATTGAGATGTTTTTCAGATTGATTTATTTGTGTTTTAATAAAGTATTAGTTGTTAAGCCAAGAAATTATTATTATTTTAATTTTTATTACAGCAAAAAACAATAGAAAAATAACTACTCCTTTATTAAAATAAATATGAATGGTCTCTGTAAAACACTACACAGACCTTTATATAATTAATAAGAACAAATTATTATGATTTTTTCAAGCTGCTTTATTTTTTTTTTAATGTAATTGTTGTTGTTAAGCCAAGAAATAATTATTATTTTGATTTCTATTTCAGCAAAACAAACACCATTCTTTCAAAAAATGATTACTGAAACAACATGAATGGTCGGTGTAAGAAATCACTCAGATCTTTTATATAATTGAAACATATTATTATGATTTTTCAAACTGCTCTATTTAAATTTTATTGTAGTATTCGTTATTGATATTTATTGATTTTTTTAAAATTCGTACCCAGATATGTCGCATTCATTATGCTTTAGAATGATAAAAAGTGCTTTCTTTTTTTTATTGTATAGAAATAGCATGTTTGTTTTCTTGTACATCCTACGTCTATTAAAATATTTCCTGAATACTAATTTAAAAAAAAAATCACGAAGTTTCATCATTTATATGTCAACATGAAAACGTTCAACCTCATGCATGAACCTCAAACGTTCATGAACCTCAATTGCAAAAGATGAGTATGATAAATCCGATTATAATTGATAATAATTGACAGAGTTATCTGATAATAAGATCTGTTATAGATTTTCAAGTAAGCAAAAAATGATTGAGTCATCTTATAAACATTCATTAAATTCATTGAATGTTGGGAATCGAAACAAATGTTCGGTTGCTCTACTTATAGCACGATATTCAACTTTACATATGCACTCATGCCAGGCAGGAATATTTAATAATGATGGATTGTATTGGTATAATATATTATAAATTAGTACATTATTGATAAACAATAAATGTAAACATAAACATGAATTATTGTTCATGTCAGAATTTTTGTTGCTAACGTATTTCAGAATGCTTATTACCATATACCAGTCACATTAATGTGACCACCACCTGTCAAAAGCCAGAGTATACACTCTTGTATAGTCTGGCTTTAAGTGGAGTGTGGTATTAAGTGGAATTCTTTATGTACACTCCACTGCAATGTGCTTCCACTCTGCCTTTTGTGATGGGTTATGTCACGTTGTCGTCGAAAGTAGGTGGTGGCCACATTAATGTGACTGGACTGTGTTTTTTCTTTTTACATGTTTTTATTTGTAAAGAACGAAAAAGTTTTTATATTCGTTCTTTTGTGTATCTTTTAAATTATTTTTTTTTATTAATTTTTGTATGTTAGCATATATATATTCTATTTTTCTTCTTCCAAGGTGAAACCCATAAGCCACATGATTGTTCACGTGCCGATTGTTGCCACAAGAATTGGAGAAATTGAAGTCAACATTGTTGGCAGAACTCAAGTGGCAAGGGACATCGCAACAATGACGATTCAAATTACTGTGAGTTGGTAAACTAGAACTTACTGTTTATTGTAGTAAATGTAAAAAGAGATTACTATAAACTAAATGTTCCTGAATGAAATTTTTGAAACACTATTTAAGCGGAAATGTCTTCAATGTATCTAATCTAATTTCGCACAATTGTTGAAAAAAATTCCTCGAATGCTATGGAAATATTTTAAACTTTCTGGTCACATTCGGAAAGACTTTCTCGAGAAATGCTTTCCTTTCAATTTTTATTAGCAGTCTCGAAAACTGATAGAAGTCAACTAGTGAGAGGTTGGCTGATTGTAGTGGGGCGTTCAGAATCACGGTGACACATCTATACCTCTACTTCTATAAGTATAAGTATCTCTGTAAACTTCCGTATTGATTATTTATAAATAAGCAAAGCAACATGGCTTTCAGATTCCATCCAGATTGCAACAAATATCGTTTTTTTTTTTTTCAAGCGCCACTCAGAATTCTCGCATGGAAGTGGGGTGTGACCTTAAAGAAGCCATATGTATCGCTTTTCATTGATCATGTCATGATTGGTGATAACAACAACTTTTCTATCTGTACCCTCCGCTCCTTATGTGCAGCCAATGATAATTGGCTAGCGCTCTGGCCTTTGGCACCATATGATTCAGGCTGGAATCCTGGCTGGGTCATGGATAATTGTGAGGGGTTTGAAATCCACATTAAACTGTAGATCTTGGTCTAATTAATCCAAAATGCACAAATGATCGTGGAGTGACAAACCAAACCGCTCCTATGTTTCGTTCTGTATATCAATTCAGAGAATTTTTTGATTCTGATAGTAAATTGAAACGTTGTTTAATTGATATGAAAATAATAAGAAATATTTTTAATTTTTACAGATATAAAAAAGGAAGAAAATAAATAAAGGAACATTACATTTTCAATAAATAAATTTAATCTTAACCATTCGGTAAATAACATAAGACAATTGTATACGGAATGATTGGTATACGCAATAATGAAGCAAATTATACTAAGAATTTACAAAACTATTTTGTAACAATATGCATTTTCTTTTTCATAATGTAATGATTATCATGCATAATGTAATGCTTTTTGTGTAGTCGGACGGAGTACCTGTGCATCTTCACACATCCATGCTCCTGGACATGAGGAATGAAGCTTATCTGATAAGGTATTTGGAAACTGAACATCACAGAAGATCCCATCATTCCTTATCAAGAAGTGTACAGACATTATATTTTTGGATCGCCTAAAGCAAGTGTGTCCATTATTGGTGAGTATTGAAACTATTATTTCCT
Source organism: Caerostris extrusa (assembly GCA_021605095.1). NCBI lineage: Eukaryota > Metazoa > Arthropoda > Arachnida > Araneae > Araneidae > Caerostris > Caerostris extrusa. The sequence continues at coordinate 91,725 of BPLR01001997.1, forward strand.
CTTTATGAATGTCTGTAGCACTCTAATGATAAGTACGTTAGGTTTTGAACTGCTGCACAGCATCACATCCTTGAGTCTAGAACTCATGACATGTTTGAGAAACCTGATGGTTAGCACATTAGGTTCTGAACAACTATGCTACCCCACATTGATGTGCCTAGAGATCACGATGAACCTGAAGCAACTTTATGGTTATCACGTTAGGTTCTGAGGTTCTACACTAGACCACATCACCACCGTATTCACACCGTGCGACTTCTGGCTATTCCCTAAACTGAAAAGACCACCTCGGACCACCGTTTTGAGTGGATCGAAGAGATTCAACGTGAATCGCCGCGAACTTTAAAGGATCTCTTTTGGCGATAACTTTTAGCATTCATTGATGATTGGAAAAAGTTGTCGTAAGTGTATTGCGTCCGTGGGGATTACTTTGAAGGATATGAAATAAATTTGGTAGAACAAATATTTAATATTTTATAATTATTTATAGAATAAACATTTTAAGTAATGTTTATTTTCTTATTTTACAGGGGACGTCGTCGGTGCTCCTTTTCCTTTGGATCCCAAATCGCCAGTAGGGTTGAAGGCTCTGAGTTTTGCGGACCCTGTTAAATCTGGTGAACATATCATGTTCGACTTCGCCTATTCGCTCTACACTCTCATCTATCTAAGGTTAACTAACCAATTGCCTACTGAAACAATGCGGGGAATGTTGGAATATCTTAATAAAGGTATGTTCCTTTTAAAAATAATTCAGATGATTGGCGCCATTAAAATTACGTCCGTCATATAATTGTATAAATAAAAGGTCATATTAATAGAGAAGGAGTGAATTGTAATTTTACTTCAATATCTTAAAATATTTTGTGCACTTTCTCTGAATTAAATTTATATTTTTATTGTAAACTTCTGAATCTGTTCATAGAATCTGATAATAGGTTTTTCTATAAGTGGTTTGGTTTGTCACTTTACGGTCATTTTGTACACACACTTTAAGCCAATTAGATCGGGGTCTACGGTTTAAAATGATTCCGAACCTCAGAAACATCTATGCCACCGCCAGGATTCCAATCTGAATCCTGTGGTATCTAAGTCCAGAGCGCTAGCCAATTGACCATCAGATAGCATCTATAAGTGGTTTTAATATCTCCCAACCTTACCCAATGAGAATGTTTCCTGGGTGTATAATAAAAGAAAAACGTTGTCAATGATAAACAAACTGTGCATAGTTTTTGCATAATTTAATCCTGCATTACGTTCATAGTTAAATACGAATTGTTAAGTTTACACTAAATGTATTTTTAACAGAAAACAGATAAAGTAGTTTTAAAAGATATACTGGTTTCAAAAAAATTAGAGAAAAATTATGGTCAAATTTCTATTCATTGGTATTTAAAGAAATTTTGCCAAAAAAAAAAAAAAAAAAAAATCAAACCGAACTCCTCGAATGAGATATAAAAAAGTAATAGTCTTATTTTCTGTTTTGAAAATAAAAAGCGTATCCGTGTTCAGTGCGTGATCATAGTAAAACAGTGTGTGATCAACTCCAACAGCTCGATAGCCATGTACTGTGATCATAATCATGGTGTTTGTTAACTCAATTGCGACACAATACATTGCTGTATCAAGGAAGTTTGAAGACCTTGAAAGATTGAATAGAGTGGTTAAGTGCAACAATACGCTTTCTTTGAATGCATTAAGTATGATCATTTGTGGACAATCCAGAAATGTGTTTCTAATAATAGTCTATTAATACTCTAATCATAATAACGTATAATAGTCTCCCTAGGTAATAATAATATCTCAACAATAATCTCCACCAAGCGATATCTTTGTGGTTTCTATATATATATGGTCTTGCTGGGGGAAAGAGCCACCAAATGCTTGTGCAATTGGTATCATATACAAATAAGCAATTGGCATCAATATATACATGATATAATATCAATATACAAAATATCAAGATGCATAAATGAACAATTTGATACAGATTTCTGGTGCGTGTGACCATTAAAAAGAGATATCCCCACGTTTACCTTGAAATATCCAACTCTGTTTGATAAATTTAACTAGGATGACAGCAGATTCTCGGCTCTCTCCAAGCTAATCTTCTATCACTTCGCAAACAAAATGTGCCCTTCTTAGCAATGAATAGAGTCTTCCGTTAAGTTACAATTATAATTGATATGTCTGAGACTCCAATTTAACTTCTATTTCGAGGGCGTGTTGTGAGAACTAAATACAATGCTGGATGTTTGCTCTTTTGTGACAATGCTCTTTTTGTGACAATGCTCTTTTTGTGAAGTTTCCGACAAGCAGTTGATTTGGATACCGCGTCTTTCAATGGGTGCTATAACTGAGGATCTGAGATGTGTTGATGGAGGTGTTTCATTCCACAATCCATGAATCATAGAAACTCATTAATTTAGCCGTTTTGCTCCATCGGATTGATTCTTGGTCCTCTTCTGTTCATCCAATGAATCTCCGTAATAATTCTTCATATAAATGACTTCAAGTTTTCAAACGGTTTCAGTTTCAGTAGAACTGGATAGCAGCCTCCTAGGGGCTTCTACAAGAGGAGATCTGAGAATGGGTTCAGTTCTCTCAGCGGTTTACTGCAGATAACGGTTATCTGCAGACTTGTAGTATTTAAAACATTGCAATCCACTCTATTTGAAATGACGTTAAGCGATAATTTAATTTACATGCCATATTCTGAAGCAACATTACTTTTTACGAATACTGAGTACTTTTTTATGAAAATGTACTTAATTCTGACAGTATAAAAGATAAAGCTTTCATTTCGGCGTCGTGGTAGAGCTGATACATAAAAAATGCTGAAAGTTTTATTTGCAATGAATTTTGTGAAAGGGGGGAAATTATAACGGCGGTTGGGCCCGTCATAATTAATGGGGATTAATTATGAAGAGTCCAAATTATGCAACAATTATTTATTGTAATTTTAGTTACATACGGACAAACACCAAACGATTAAAAAAATTATTAACAAAATAAATAGAAAAGTGTAACATTCAATCACACAGGATACTATTGGGGAAATTCATTTGGTATAAAGAGGGAGCTGCTGATGCCTTGCAGTACATTTTACCAGATATAAGAAAGAAGCGGTTACAATTTATAATTAAAAAAAAATAGAAATTTAATAAAAATCATTTATTTAAAAAATTAAAAAAAATTATAATTAAATAAAAAATTAATTTCAAATTTTTAAAAAGTTAAAATATCTAATATTTTTTAATTAAATTTTTAAAAATTTAATTCATTTAAAAATGTAAAAAAGTTAGCATAATTTAAATAAAAATAATAATTTAATTTCGTAAATTAAATTAATTAAAATATAATAATAAATTTATTAAATTAAATTATTAAGTATTAAAATTTTAATATTTTGTTAATTTTTTTTTTTAATTTGCAAAATTTTTAATTCTGTATTTGTGAACATAATTTTTTTAAAATTTATTTTAAATGAATATAAAAATAACTCTATTTACCTTTACGATCCATGCCATTGTTCCTGAATTGTATGAATGTCATTGCTTATTTAGTCGCATAAAATGTTGTACAGTGGTTATGATTGTATGTTTTAGTGTTTTCTAAAAAAAAATGCACATTTTCTTTCAGCTTATGTATATCAGTCTGTGTTTTATAAAAACGGAGCTTACACAATGTTTAAAGGAGAACAACCAAGTTTATGGTAAGAATTCCAAAAGATTTTTTGCCACTCAAGTATCTTTTCTATTAATGAATTACTGAATATTTCTCTTATTTGCTTCATCCAGTAAACACAAAAAATGTATCATGTCCAATTTAAAAAAAAAAAAAAAATTCTATAATGAACTTAAAAAATGAAATTAAGATGAAGCAACAATTTTAAAATAAATTATTATGAATGACTTAAGTATTAAATATATTTGCACTCTAATAAAAGTACAAATCAGTGTTTTTGCTGTCTACACTGCTCACAGGAGTCCCCATTCTCAATAGTGTATGCTTCAGATTCAATTTGTGTCCGGAAAAATTTTTAACGCGAAAAAATTCATGATATCATGAGAAAAATGATATCATCATTCGCAAATGCAGGAAAGTTTAATTTTCAGAAAATAATTGTAGTCTTCAGTGTCGAAGATTTTTTTTTTAAATATTCCTTTCTAAACCAGAGAATTCGGAGGACCGTAGGAGTTAAAAAGCAATATAAAAATTTCAAGGTGCTCAAACGACTGTATTAAGGATGGAAATAACATCATATTATGAGAGAAAAGTATTTGGATTACATTATCCCTTATTTGTAAACTGTCACAAAATTTCATTATTTATCAATTCATAACCCTTACTTTTGTGTTTCGATATCTCTACGAACTTGAATACAAACAAGTAATATAAAAAAAAAAAATTAAAGTCATTCCCACTTTTTTTCACTCTATTGCAGAAAGTCCTTTATAAATAATTTTTAATTAATTTTTAAAGTTTTTCTGGCGCCATCTATTGGTAGATATAGGCAACTTAAATCTAAAAAAATTTAATTAATTCATTAAATTTAATTACTGAATTAATATTTAAAAAAAACTGTATTAACATCATGTCATCCACTACAAGTTCAAAAAATGTAAATGAACTTGAGTGGATGAATAAAAAGTATTTTATGAACGATTGAAAATTTGAACAAGATATATGTAGGAGAGTGTGATCTAATAGAATTAATTGAAATGAGGATGAAATAAATACAGTGGTATCTCGATATATGTCCTTTATCCATTCCAGATCTTTAGAACTTACGTATACTGAATAGGACTGCTATAAAGAAATAGCATACAAGAAATAAATATTTCCCATAAAAAAACAATATGAAAATGATTCACCGGTTTAAATAAGTAAAATCCGGTTATCGGTATATTATACATCTGTGAGATTGTATACAATAATCTGAACACTTAACTTAGTACTAAAATACATAAATACAATAGCAGTTAAAAGATATTTTCGGAAACATGACATCGTCTAGTTATTCAAAATAATGTTATGGCTTGCTTAGATTTTGTTGGAGTGGTATTTCTCTTCAAAACTTTTTGACATCCATCTATTTGGCAAAGATTTTGACTCATGCTAATCGTATTCCATACAAAGGTGTACACCGATCAAAATTGTTCGCACCCAAACAAGATGTATATCAAGTTGACTTAATCCAAAAACGACATATGCCGGAGATACCATTATCTCTCTTTTACTTTTTTCTTAAATACATAACATATTAAAGATCACCAGATTTGGCATTTGCTACAAATCTGTCTTGAACCTTGCTTTAGCCTTCTCAGGGTGTTTCGAAATGCGACATTGTCTGGTCATTCCAAATGATGCCATTATTGTTTATTTAGGCTTTGGTGGTGTGCTATTTTTATTAAAATTGTTTGGCATTCATCCATTTGGCAAAGTGTTTAACTCAAGCTAATCGTAATCTAAACAAAAACTTATACCGAAAACACAATTGTTCTCATCCAAACAGGACATATATCAAATTGGATTTATTCGACAACGGAAGTAATCTGAGGTATCACTATAAACTTTAATGGATGTAACATTTGATTCTATCTTATTATGATGTTTTAGGAATCTGATATTACTTGGTTATTTCAGATAATGGGATTTATCAATTATTATTTGACCTTTGTTGAAGTGGTACTTCAAAGTTTTTGACATACATTGATTTGACAAAGATATTAATACACGCGAGTAATCAAAATCTATTAAATTTTCTGCTAATTTAATAAAATGCAATTATTATTAAAATAATGAAAATTAATATTAAATTATTAAAATTGAAATAATATATTTCCTTGATATAAATATATAAACTTGATATAAATATATTTCCTTTCTTTTCAAGGCTAACTGCATATTGTGCAAGGATATTTCATTTGGCCCAGTATCCGGATTGGGAAAACTATTTGTTCATCGACCCAGATATGCTCACCAAGAACATGGAGTACATCTTAAGGTATCAGACTAGAGAGGGGTCCTTTTACGAAACCGTAAATCATCCGTGGAATAGAAAATGACTGTTTTGGTAAGGACTATCGAACATTTTAAATTATATATTCAAATATTTTGAGAAATATTTCGAAATTTAAATGGTAAGTGGATATCTCCGCAATGAAAATTTATTTGTTTTATAAAAACTTTATAAGTTAACCGCTCATCTATGGCGTCATAACCGCCATCATTATGTCTCCCAGACACTGTTAGCAGTGATTGAAATGCCTCCCACTTACAGATTCGAACCAGTACCCTAATCCACGATAAGTGAGCACGTTATCATTGGCACAGGGCCGTATGGGCGAGTGACTAGCAATCTGGCTCTCGTTACCATAGGCTTCGGATGCTTGTAGTGATTTGGAATCAAGTTTAAACAATAGGTAGGTAGAGTGTTAGGCGCAGGTCTCACAACCCTACCACGTAAGAAGAAAACATCTCATGTTTCAAAAATTTGGCAGAAGACCCTGGTCTACTATGGTACAATCGCGCTCTTAAAGACAAATATATTATGTACAATGTTAATATTATGTACAATGTTGAAGTTATTAACATTTCAAATTGAACTTCAAAACTTAAAGATATCGATACACATATCTATTTTATGCATGTTTTCGGAAGAAAAAGGAGAAAAAAAAAAATTATAATAAAGATTTTAACTGGTATTCCATCGGCTTATTAAAATAACTTTATTAATGTGACTTACGTTTATTCTCAAAGTTTTTTGTGAAATTTAAGGATTTTATATTATGTTTCATAAAGGAATTATTATTGTTAATATTTTTATTTTACTTTTTATCGTATAGATTTTGTTTGTAATTTCAACTGTTTACAGGGCGATCCTGGTACTTCCTATCAAAATATCTCCCTGACAGCCCACGTGCTCATCACACTTACAACCGTCTCTGATCTGCCTGGTGTAAGTAAAGGATTTTCTTATACTATAGTGACATTGTTAAAATTTTTGTAAAATCTGTATTTGTTAGAAAGTTATCGTATTAGTTGCTAATCTTATATTTTAATGTAAAAATTTAACATGTCATGTGAATGACGGACAAAAGTTTCTTGAAATGGAAAGAGCATTAGTACAGTACCATTAAGTCAGAAAAAGTTTCAAACTTTTATGGCATTAGCTCGTTTTTTTTTTTTACATAGGTGGGGAGACAAAGTCAGAAATAGAGAATTTTTAAGGAGTCAGTATAATATTCGTACTATTGACTCTTTTATGAAACTAATTTTAATTTATCCAAAATTTTAGATATTAATATTCAGTTCAATATTCGGTATATATGGAATTATCATTCAATTGTATCATTTGCTAATTCAACCAGTAGCAAAGATAGTGACTGCTTTAACAGCAAACCAAATCAGTATCCTGTTGGATCTACAATGGTAGAAGATCTTATGGAAGCTTATGTTATTAAGAACAAATAATATTTATTAATAATAGCTTATTAATGTTAAGAACGAATGATATTTTAATGTATTAAATATAACATATGTATGATTAAAATGTACAATTTTATTTTCCTTGTCTTAAGAAAATTGCAATGCTTCGATACCTGGTTTATACCTGGTTATATACCTTCGATTTATTTGGTACTGTAATTTTCATAGGACGTATATGTGTATTTTTAAGCAAATGTAGAGTACAAGGATGTTTTTTAAATTGCAAAAATCTTCAAAGACCTTTACGATTATAAAAATTACTTTTGTTACGAAAAATTTGTTTTTTTTTGTTATCTAAAAATCTGTTACATATCTATATATGAGTTCAAGTAAAGATCATGCATGATGCATAAATGTATGGATAAAAAAAGTCAAGGATTAGTATAAAAAGTCATATTTAAGTGCTGGGAATCAGAACTCTTGAAATTTTTTGACCCACCCTACCCTTGTTTTTTTTTTTTAACAAGTTTGGAAATTTAAAAAAAATGTAGTTAAGACCATAAGATAATGTGATGCATAGCTATGATAAAGATAATTTAGTGAAGTTATTTATCAAGGAAATTATATTTTGGCATGCCTAATATAATGGATCTCGGTTTTGTGAAACTATGTTATTGATTATATTTCATTGCCATTTTTTTCTTAAAAAACGGTGTTCAAGCAAAATACCTTTTAGAGATATAATAAAAGTAATTAAAAATATATTCCACATCCAATTTTGCTCCTATGACCCTAACAGGGAGTTGGGTCTGACCATGAGCAATGCCAGAAAAAGGGCGGAATGAAAAGCAATCACTTTCGAGAGAGCATAGGTATAACGTGTGAACGTGTTCATTAAGCTGGATTCAGATGATAAAGAAAAGACAGATCTTCTGAATACTCCAGCTTATAATCACCTGGTTTTCTACTGCAAGATATTTTAGAATCCAGTGGAAATACGCCTTAAGACCGTACAGCACAGATCGTCAGCCAATCGGTAGTTTCAATAGGCAAGACATCAGGATTACGTTCTTCTGCGTGTCGTCTTAGTGCCTGGTGGCAATCCAGCTTTAAGTGGAATGGCAGTAAGAGTTCAGTTTGTGGCCATGAAGTGTATCATTGAAAATATGTTAGCTAGAATGCTTAGTAATTAAATTTTTGATTATTGATGTAAATCAGTAGTTTAAAACTAATCAAAATTTGGAATCAATCGGCAGCAATTTAAAACTGATTCGTATTAGCTGCCTTATACGGTTTAAATATTGTTTTTTGAGTAGAGACGATTTGACAAAATTTCTTTCAAAATAACCCTAAAAAGACAACAGTAGTAGACAATTTATTGCATTAGATTATATTTTAAAAGATTTTTTTTTTTTTTTATTCTTCTAAACCGCTTGTAATAATATCTTGTGCAGGATATCCGTATCGAGATCTCCAATGCCAAGAACATGGCAGTCAGGTACTTGAGAGAGAAGATTGCCTCAATTACGCGATCCCTACCAGGTGGCGCTGGTAACGTACGCTTTGTTAGAGGCGGGAAGCGTCGAGGCTGAAGTGGGTTTCAACAGGCTGGACAGCATGAAAAAAGAAAAAAGGGTAGGTTTGCAGTTAACTTTCTTGAAAATCTTTTCGCTTTAACCCTCAGGACAAAATGTTTTCAAAATGAGTATGATTCTGATTGTCGTAAAATGATTTTTCTTTATTATTATTATTATTATTGAATTGTTAAAATAGGAATTTCAAACAAACCTTGATGTATATAACACTTTAAAAGCATTTGTATGTAGCAAGGCTAGAGACTGCTACAAGGTGCAGTCGAAAGACAAGTGGATTTAGCAGATACATAAACAGTCACGAGTTTTTATTATATTTTTTTTACTTCAATTTTGAGTACGCCTCTTGGGTACGCCTCTGGGGTGAAAAGTGATAAAGGTGTCTGGCAGTCACAATGAAGGAAATCAAAAACAAATCTTTAAAAGTGTTTTGGTCAGTAGATTGCAGAGGCTGGGGAAGTGAAGAATCGGAGAGAGTTCATAGACAGAAATGTTAATGCAGGCAATTATCTATAAAAAAGGCAAGGATAATAAGGTTAGTGCAATAGCTCAATCTGTTAGTTGTTGGTCAGGAAATGAAGACGAAAAAGGTGTTATCAGATTTTATATATAATTTAGATTTACGGAATATTTTGTTCTTTATACTAAATCCTAAATTATTTAATTTAAAATATAATGCATTAAAAATTAATTCTGGCCAGAAAAAAAAAAAGATAGGAGTATTATGAATTGACACGTTGTAAGGATATGATGGCATAAATATTATTTATTAATTTATCTTAGGTTTGTCCCAATTACAGTTATGTCACAATTTTAGTTATAATAATCCATTGCTATAATGTTTTCAAACTATCCTACTTAAACTGCCACACCCTGTATTGTAAACCAGTTTGTGATCGAAATTTCTGTTTTGTATTTCTATACTCGAAGTATCAGTTGTATGCTAGGAAGTTATATTAATTTCGGTTGGTTCATTTTTCTGAAATACATATATCTAAAATAAAACTGAATTTTTAAAAATGAATATAAGTTATGAAATTGTTTAACAGTTGTAATAATACTCCGATAACAAGAACAAAAAATAATAAGACATATGAAGATGAATGAATCGTTTTGATTTGATTTTACAGAGGGTATGGTGTATTGGAGCCCCGAACTCATTAGTTCCAATGACGTCCTATACCAAAACCAGAGACCCTTCACCCTACCTCGCCTACCAAACAAGTATGACTCAGTGGCAATCGAGGCAACCTCCTATGCACTCCTGGTTTACGTTCGATACAATGGGGTCATAATAGACCAGATAGTCAGATGGCTGAACAGTATGCGAACGACTAATGAAGCTTTTATGTCATCTCAGGTATATGCTATTTTTTATTTATTCCCTCTCTTTAACATAGATTGGATTACTTGAAGTAAAGTAAATTTTCCAAACTCAATACGCACCATGGTGAAGCAATAAAATAGTGCACGTCCCTTTAATCCAGAGCAACAGAAATTTGGGGGCAAATTTCTTTCCTCTGCTTCGTACTAGAATTGGCGTTATATCTCCCTTTGGCTTCTTTTCCCTGCTTTCTTCTATTTAGAAAACGTAAATATGGTACTAACAGATTCTAAAAATTCCGGAAAATTCTTCTTCCTTAAGTAGCTCAAGTCATTTATTTAACTATCTGCTTACTAAGGATAATTCGATACAAGAATTTTGTTTTCTTATCCCATTTGGTCGGGTAGATAGCAACATTTCAGATCAAGTCCATGAACCCATGCGGTCTCATGGAAGGAGGGAGATGTGCAACTTTTTGTTTTCGATGGAGCACCCGTAGGTAGAAGTCTGACTTGGCTCCGTGTCGCTGAAGAAGAAGGGCAGTGACTTCCTGTAGGAATTTTAGGGGCAACTACTCCGCATTTGCTTATCGTATGGGAGAAAACTCTGAAAACTCCAGTCAGATAGTCCGACTCACGAGGCAAGAGGTTGAACATCCTAAACGTCCTCGAGTCTCATCGTTTTTTAAAACAGTAACAAAGGCTCCAACGGAGTTGAACCTCAGCCGTCATGCTCACCAGAGGAAGCACATTGCCACGAGTCGGCCATACAAGAATTGTTATTTTGCTTATAACTCTGATCATTTTGTATGAAATATTCCAAAAAGTTTATATTTGGATTTAAAATTTATTAATAGAATATAAGTGCTGAATGTTTAGAAAAATTAAATTTACTTTTATTTACAGCTAGAAGAAAATGAACCATTTGTTTTGAAAATTGTTGTATGGTAGTAAACCTTTTTATCCGTTTGCGCCAACATAGATTGTTGCCAAAAATCGCCAAACTGTTATCGCATATGTTAAACTGCAAAAGCCTGAAATACTTGCCTAAAATTCATTCTGAAGGAGTGCAGTGTATTCCACAGTGCGATATAAGCTCATTTTCCCTCTGTAATTCCTGCAAATAAAGGGACCAACTATAACGTCACCCTGATAGTGGACAGGGGATGACTGTAAGTCGCGTGATGTGTATGAACACTTGAGGTGTATGTTTGCCCCAAGTTGATAAGCGATGAACACCCTATTTTATTCCTACTTTATGATACGCACAGCACAATGTAAAATGATTTCTGAAATAATGTTTGGCTGTAAAACTCCTTTTCTCTGACGGCAGCGATTTTACGGAAAAGTGACGCTGCCTTTTTGTTGTGACACTTCCTGTACTATTAATTGAACCATCTGTTCACATCTCGTTGCTTTCATTTTTTTGTTGTTGTTGTAACTAGTAAATTCTTAGATATACCGACTTTTGGATTATACTGTACACAAATTAAGATGTGTTACCATAATTAATTTCTAAAGTCGCTTCTGTTACTGTGAACTTACTACCAAAAGTTCACAGTAACAGAAGCGACTTTTAGAAATTAAGAACACGAATGTATCGAACACTAGTTGCATAGACGTTTTGTCAATATTGTTGAAGAAACGCTGGTAAATCAGATTCACAAGTAGCTTTTAACAAGTGGCAGGGAAGTTCTTTAAAAATTAAGCTTCGTTAGGGCAAAGGGCAACGATCTCCTAATTTCCACCATAGTATGTCAGGAAATCAGATGCTTTAGGGGGTAGAAGAGGAAATTTCTAATTGGTTTTTTTTTTTTCTCTCCACATCTCAAACCCCGTAACTAGAGCCATGTATCTCCTACCATTTAGAAAGATGGGGATGGGTGGGACATCGATAGGTGTCGTTCATACAAGTTGGGTTTTATCGGAAGGACAGTGACTTCCGTATAGAACTTTAGTGGCACCTTCCTCACATTGGTCTGTCGTATGGCAGAATACCTGGAAAAATCCCATAGACAGCCTGACTATCAATGCGAAATGATTTTACAAACATTGTCACAATCTCCAGCTAGTCTCTAATTTTTTGAAAGGAGGAACTACAACAATGCTACCAGCGAATTTGGATCTCAGCCCTCATGTTTCCTGTCTGTTTACGTTGCCAATGGATAACGAATTGGGCGCTTCTGATTGGCTGATATTCTTCGGCGTGCGATTTTGGTATCTCATAGAAATCCACCTTAAAAGTTTTTTTTTTTTTAATAGGGTTGAAAGTCCGACCTCATCCTGATGTCATCCTATCTGGGCAGTTTGGGGCCTGATGACCGAGTGTCTAGCGTTCGGTACGACAGGTTTCGGGTTCGAATCCCGCCGGTGCCATGGATGTCTGTAGATGTTCGGAATCCACTTTAAGCCGTAGGTCCCGGTCTGCTATGACAGTAGAGCGTCACAGAGCTCAATCAGACTTCTCACCCACATCGTTCCCAAACTGTAAAGGGGCAACTCGGCTCTAGGCGCAATGATGTGGTGTGGTGTAGAAGTATTATCTGGGCAGTTGACTCTAAGAGATATGTTACGGGAGATGATACAGGGTTTTTTCAATTGAATTTATATTTTTGAAATAAAATAATTTCCATTTCTATTTTATATTTAACAGGACACCATAGTCGCCACTCAAGCCCTCATCGAATATTCGTTCAGAACTCATGTGAGAGACATCACGAACATGAAAGTGTCTGTGGAATCGAGTTCGAATGCCGGAAACATCGAATATATGGCGATAAATAATGACAATCTAGCTCACTCTAGAAATGTTCCAGTAAGTGATACTGTTGTAATACTGTTTTTATTATTATTAGTATTTTAACCTGTCCACATTGTTGTTAATCAGTGTTCTTAAAATCAGGACAGCATTTTTTTTTGTTATTTATTCTCGAAATAAGTATTTTTATAGTATTTTTATACAAGAATTTTAGTAGTATTTATAGTATTTTTTTACAAGAACAAAAGAAAAGAAAGCAAATTGAACATATAATGCTAAATTTTAATGCATAAGAAATTTTTTTTTTATTACTGAAGTAATACTGAATAAACTTTAAATTTTTTTGTTTTGCAGTTAATACTAAAACAATAAAAAAAATAATGTTGAAATAACTGTCACAAGTAATATTTTAGAAAAATTATGAAAATTCTGGAAACATGATAAGTAAAACTTTTTTTAAATCTAAAATATTTTAGCGGGCTAAAAATAACTTAACATATAAAGCTAAACAAATAATTAAAATATTTTCCTTAGGAATAACTCTTCAAGAAATTCGTTCATAAAGTTTTTAAAGGACGTCGTAGTCAAAATCCAGCATTCATCGCAACTCTATGTACTGATAAACAGCAGATTATCGTAAATTTTTATTTAGTAGTTAAGAAATATTTACTAACTGCCAAGATCTCACCAAAAAACCCAAAATCGAAAAATAGTATTTTTAGAGTTATAAAAATTACTTAATTTTACTTAATTTGAATAAAATGTCTGACCAGCACCACTTACAAGTAATCGATCCTTTAAACTGGATATTCACCTAACACAATCAGTGGTCGAACTACAAGAAATCTGAACAAAAAGTAACATAATTTGACTCAATATTCTCCTAAGTCTATTTAGCTGAGTCAAACTATTTTGTTCACATAATAATAATTATTATATATATCTAGAGCAGGGGTGACCAAACCGCAGGTCGCCTTGAATATTTTTCCGGCCCGTGATATTGATAACACTTTTTACAAAATATATTTATTTTATAATGGCCAAAGGAGTGAAAACCAATCTATTAAAAATACGTTATGTGTGCATCCACCTGTTCAAAAATAAACTGTCGAAATGATGAGAAAAAAATTATCTTTGATTTTAAAATAATATTCTTGTGAATATAGGACAGATAGTGCCTGTTTTCATGGATGAGTTTACAGTTATGAGTTCGCAGAATAATTAAATAATATTCTGCGAACTCCTGAGGCGCATGCATCTTGGAACATCTAATTTAACAGGTACTATGTTTTACTTTAAGTTACCTCAGTGACGCAGTGATCATCGCTAGATACGCACAGTTCATTGTTGTTAGCTCTTTTGGTCCAACAACCACTTGCGAATAATTTTTTTCCTAAAGTGAATTGACCCAACACAAAAGACGCTCTAACATAACGGACGCTAACCTGCAACACCCATTACGATGTGCAAATACCCAAATTTGCAATACCGATTTGCAAAAGCTAAGTGAAAGAGTGGAGAAACAAATAATCTCAAGAGTAAAATAATTATTTTTGAATGATTTCATTTTTTACTTTGTTTATATTTATATATTTTTTTATATTTCCTTTTGAGTGTTATATATTTCTTTACAGTGTGCGTTTAGTATCATTATTAGTATATTATCTATGTTTACATGTAAGAATCACAGTAAACACAATAACGATAACTCATTCTGTTTAAATTTTTCACTCCAAATAAAAAATGTCTATAGTGGGTATAAATCTAGTACGTGAATATATGAGTTTATAGGCGGCCCATGGAATCATGATGCCTTTCCAAAATGGTCCGCAAGATCATTTAGGTTGGCCACCCCTGTTGTAGCCTATTTTGTTATCATTATAAAATTATTATATGTATCTATTTGTCTTAAATAAGAGTCAAAACGAGCATTTTTTAAACCATTTAAACCCGCATTTAAATAAAAACCACGAACCCACGACTTCAAATAAATACTCAAATTTTTTAGGAAAATCCCAAACATTTGACAGCTTCGCCTAGAAACTTGTCTGCATTTATAAAAATACTTTTATTTTTTTTTTTATGCTTGAACCACTATTTGACGAATAAATTATATAAATCATTTTCTTTATGTGTTATATAAGCTCACATCTGGTTTATTTTAATTTCAAATGGCAATGTAAGTGTTTGTATAAATGGATACAGTTTAGGTTTGTTATTTATATAAACGTGTGCTCTACTTAGCTGAAGGCCAAACGAAAAGAAAGTAACAAATGTTTTAAACATGATTATTCCAAGCATATTGGGCGGTTTTATTTCTTTTTTTTTTTATATTACAGCGAGTCTGAAGTTTATTATCAAGATTAAATAGAACAAATTAGAATAGTTTTTCATTTTATTTTGGAACAGTGTTGTCCAGCAAATTTATAAGAGAAATCCAAATTGCAGGGATTAGCTTTTATATTAACGTTGGAAATACTGTTTCCTGTGTGATTTTGATCACTCATATTTCGGACCTATTCCGTTTTCAATATTTCTATTAAAAAGAAAAACGGTGTTTTTAACATTTTTCTTCCTTTTTAAAAATGGTTTAAGACAAACTATATTGGAATAAAAAAATTCTAATATGATTTTGATGTAGAATAAATAATACATCAGAAAATAAAATGACTTCAGTATTTCAATTTATTTTAAATAATTTTATTTTAATATATATATATATATATATTGATATTTATCGGAATTTCTCTCCCTCTCTCTCTCTCTCTCTCTATATATATATATATGTATATATAGTGGATTCTTATGCACTATTTTTTTAACTCTATTACTATTTGTGTCCTGTGTTCAATTTTATGTTAATCGTGAGCATTTAATTCTTAAATTATATAGTACAAAGATATCCTGAACAGTACAACTGGATTGGAAATATAAAAACGTCTTATTTTGAATATATATGATTATCAGTTGACTTTTTGAACAAAAAGTCAATTGAACGATTAAGCATCGAACGATTATAAACGATAAATTTACTCATCCGATAATGATTATGTTTGTAAATATATATACTTCAATTTGAACATTCAGTAAAACTCATAAAACCAGAAATATTAATAAAAATGTTGTTTACTATTTTAATTGCATTTTCAATTCTTTTATTTAAGGAAAATTATTAATATACACAGTCCAGTCGCATTAATATGACCACCTGCCAAAAGCCAGAATATACACTCTTGTATATTCTGGCTTTAAGTGGAGTGTGGAATGTGGTATTTAAGTGGTATTAAGTGAAATTCTTTACATACACTCCACTGCAATGTGCTTCCACCTGCCTTTTGTGATGGGTTATTTCACGATGACGTCGAAAGTAGGTGGTGGTCACATTAATGTGACTGGACTGTGTACTACATCATTATGTCTCTTAAACATCTACTTATCCATTGCCTTATAATATTTCGTATAGAAAATCTGTTTAAAATATAAACTGCTTTAGAGTGGAGTTTTTCTAACTGTAAAAATCTAATGAAGCTAACTCTAAATCACTTTTTAACTGATTTCCTCCAGGTAGGGCCTTTCGTCTGGGGCCACGCTGAAGTGATTGCCAAAGGAGCTGGACTCTCAATTCTGCAGATGGACTCCCAGTACAATGTAGACAAGGATTTCCAACTGATACAACCACCAGTACCCTCCTTCGACCTGACTGTCCGGGGATATTTCCACGGCAGGAACAAATCCCACATAAACATCAGGAGTTGCGCAAAGTATGTCTCTACATCATAATTGAAATCTTTTATTATTGAAATCAACTCATACAGCTTAGCTTAGAATAATAGCTTAAGCCCATAGAAATGGGTTGTGGTTATTTAAGCAATAATCCTATAGAAATGGTTTATTGGTTAATTAAGCAATAACACTATAGAAATGGTTAACTCAAGAAGAAATCAAGATATGAGCCCTTTTTTTATTTTGTATTCAAATATCTTTTGAACTAACATGCAAATCAGAGTTTAGAATCGTGAATGGAGTCAATAAAAAACTATATTGGTTTAAACTTAGTAGTTTAACTTTACAAATCTTGATAATTAACGTCAAAATTAAATACTAAGAAAGCGATTCATTTGTATTCTTACTTAAATAACAATTATATTCTTAATTACAACCATCCAAAGGCAAATATGGTTGCTGTTTTAACAACAAACCAAATGTTGAGAGATTTTCCTCAGCCCTGAGCCTAATTAAAAGCTATCATGGATCCACCAAAAAATAAAAAATATGTATAGATAAAATAAAATTATAAACTTTACAAATAATACTTTAATAATTACTTTACAATAAACTTGCAAAACTTTCATCAATCGAATCTTCCTTGGTCGCGCACCTATTAAATAAAAAAACCTGAAAATCAAGTATTTTAAGTACTGAATGGTGGCGCCATCTAGTGGAGACTTTGATTATCAAATACATAGATTAAAAAATTGTGAGAAAACTTTTCCAGCTAGCTTTTCACATTCATGTTTCTATTTTCTAAGCTTTTATTTTTAATAGCTTTTATTTATTTTGCTTTATTTTATTTTATTAATGGATCATGAAAAGTTCCTTAATTACGCTAGCTTTTTATTTTTAGTAGCTTTTTCTTTATTTTATCTTTTATAACTTTGTATATTTTATTTTAATTGCCAATTTCCTTTGTATTTTTATTTTTATATGTGATTAAAACCACATTTTGTTAATTTCATTCATTCATGTTATTGGAGTTGGTTTTCAGGGTTTATTATTACTCTACAGGGAGTTCCTGTGGGGTAAAATTCAAATTTTCCAATACTTTCAAAATCACAACTGCACCATTTCACTTCAATAGGAAATTTTTGCACGACGACCCGAACCAATTCGTGAATACATTCCATACCAAAGTAAAAATCTCATTATACAATAATAAGAACCAGAGAAGAACTAATGACATCTACTCATTTTTAATGATCACTGAAATATTTGTACCAAATATTCAAGTTTTCTAAATAAATTCAAATGTCTTCACTGTATAACTAACTGCCTGTCACGTTAGGATGTGCTGATATATATTATCCGCCGTAGGGATGGGACTATCCCAGAAGGCGATTTTATTTTTTATAAAGAACAGGATTAAAAAGTGGTTATAAAACGTGATTGTGTATCATACTGATAACTAAGTTGGATATTAATATTCTGACTATCCGCCAATGCGTCATAGGCACTAAAGATAAGATTATTTCCTTAATGCCACATTACGCTGGCATGTGATGCGTGAAAATAAAATAAAACAAAATAACATAAGTGACAAACTGCATTATTTTTGTTTCATACTTTATCACTAACAAATATTTAATGTTATAAGTTAGTTACAATGATATCGTTACTAAACACTTTGTGAGGAATGAATTCTTCATCGCTGCTATAGTTAATAGAGAGTTTTTGCATACCGTACGTTAGTTACCGTAGGACGTCCGTTAGCTTTTTCTCCCTAGCACGCATGCTCATAGGAAATTATGTTTCCTATGAGCATGCGCGCTCTATTATCATTCGGATACTCATCCAAAAGTTCAGGCAGCACATTTGCAATTTCACTATCTGTTAGAGTCTTATTAGCTGGCATTTTTTTTTTTTTTTTTTTTTTTTTGCGGCCATGAAAGTCCTCCAAAATTATAGTCTCTACAAGATTTTTCTTCAATAATCAGTAAAGTTATCCATTCGAAATCTCATACTTTTACAATTAGCTTCTAATCTTTGCTATACGCCAATACCAACAGAAACATCCAACATATAACGCGGTGAATAGCGTGACTGGCAACTAAGACATCACTCCACATATCTTGTTGTTCGGGACCTCACCCATGCCGGATGGGCGATCTAGTCGGATTATTGAACGGCTCTGTAGTATTAACAGCGATACCAACGTTAAATCATTCTAGATAGAAATTTAAACGATTGAAGCATGTGCATATTTAATATGTTGACGCACGTTCTGAAGCTGCGTAGACGATATCAACATCCAACTAAGCATTTTGTCATTCTTCTTCTTTATTGGATCCACTGTTCCTTGGTCGGAAAAGAACGTCTGCCTATTGGCAGATTACGAGATGTTTTTTTTTTACGGCGTAGGGTTGTCAGGCCTACTTCCAACGCTCCACACTCATATCAGACCGGGGCCTGATGGCCGACTGGCTAGCGCTCTGGTGTTCGGTACCGAAGGTTTCGGGTTCAAGTCCCGGCGGTGCCGTGGATGTTTGTAGTGGTTCGGAATCCTCTTTAAGCCGTAGGTCCTGATCTCATAGGTCCGTAGTACGTCATAGAGCCCACTCAGATTTCTCACCTACATCATTCCCAAACTGTAAAGTGGAAACACAACTTTAGGCACAGTGATGTGGTGTGGTGTAGTAGTAGTAGTCATATCAGATCGGGACCTACTGTTTAAAGTGGATTCCAAATCACTGCAAACATCCACGACACAGTCGGGACTCGAACCCAAAACCTGCAGCACCGAGTGCTAATTACTCGGCCATTTCGTTATTCTACCGAGTACAAAATAAAAATTCGACTTCCATTGTTCTAGGTTGCATTGTATCTGTGAAATTTCTTTCTTTTTTTCCTGCCATGAGCACTCTAAAACATACTATTAGTTTGGTAGTTGCTGGATAAATACACTATAATGCACAAGCCTGTTTCGATTCACTTTTTTGAGAATAGATAATTTTAGGCATTTGCATAAATAAAAATAGCCATTGGAATCAACACTTGTAAAGTTGATTACAATAAAAATAAACCAAATATTACTGCATTTTCCTTTAAAGAAATACTGATGGAAGAATGTTAGATTTAAAATGAGATTTATAAAAAAATTAAAATTGAAAATAAATTAAACTGATATTTTCAACCAACAATTTGAATTTTTTTAACCAATGATGAACTCTAAGTTCTTACGAAAACATTTAAACTAATTCAGTAAAAATATATATATATTTTTTGGTACTTTTAAAAAAAGACTTTGTAATGTATTTCTTAGGTGGACCTATACTGACGAAAGCCTTACCAGCGGAGTGGCTGTGGTGGAGATAGCCCTGCCCACAGGTTACTACATGCACAAACCAGACATGGACAAATACATTTACAGTAGGACAGTTCCTCGTCTTCAGAGAGGAAGAGTCTACCCCAAATCTGCAGTATTCATGTTTGATTATGTGAGTGTTTGAAATATTCATTTTCGAGCTGAAATTTAATTCAGATAGACGTATACCTATGTACTGCTGTAATTGTATAAAATGATTATAAGGCTACATAGGTATACGTCCGCATTGGAATACGACCAACTTTTTATATACGTCTTGTTTGGAAGTGAAAATTTGTTTGGTATACTACTAGCGTGTATTAAAATGTTTGACAAATGAATGCATGTAAAAAACTAAAATAATTAATAATATCGGTTAGATAATTACCGTTTATGACTATGAACCCGTGTTTAAGAGTTATTTTACAAATATATCAAATGTTCATATCAAAATCTTTCATAACCGTGAACCCGTGTTACGAGGCGTTTTACAAATATACTACTGTTTCCTAAGAATAAAACCAGCTTTCAATTTAATTTCGCTGATTCCGGCGATTTTTGAATTGTCTCTTCAATCGACTCAAAATAGTGTTCCCGGAGTGGTCTTTTGAGTGTAAGGAATAGCCAGAAGTAGCACGATGCTAAATTAGGTGAATACGGTGGTTGTGGAACGATATGGGTTTAATTTTTGCGAAAAAGTCACGAAGAATCAATGCAGTGGGAGCTGGAGTATTCAGTGTTTTCGGTACCAATCTGGATTTGACGCGTTTGAGGCCCTAAATGGAATAGACCGATCCCTTTGAAATTCCAACATCAGCAGCAAGATCTCTGATTGTAAATCGATTGTTTGCAAGCACAAAACCTTTAATTTTTTGGATGTGTGCTTCGTCGGTTGAGGTTAGTGGTCGACCAGAGGGCACTTCGTCTTCAACGCCTTCTCTGCCTTCTTTGAACTATATTTACCACTTGTAAGCATTTCTTTCCGTTATAGGAATGTTCACATTATGTCTTCTGAAACATTTTATACGTCACCGCAAATTAATCTTTGTCTTTGTAATCTTTCTCCGTCTTTGCCAAATTAATCTTTGTAATCTTTCTCCGTGTTGGTCAAATTAATCTTTGTAATCTTTCTCCGTGTTTGTCAAATTAATCTTTGTAATCTTTCTCCGTCTTTGCTCAATTAATTTACACATTTCAAACATCGCCGGAATCACTTTTAGCGTCTCACAAAGCCAAGCGGGACTCAAGCACCGATGAATATTTTGATGAGAAATTTCCCACAGATGTCATGGACAGTGCCAATAACCTAACAAAAAAACAACTGGAATTTAAAAACCGGAAAACCTAACTGAAAACTGATCTTACTTTTTGGACGTAGTAGTACGACGTAATGTGATTAGATTTCATAAACAAGAAACCTTGTTACAAATCTCAAGTCTCCAATGCCGAGATAAAATGTAATCGTGAACACGAGTATTGCTTTCGATTAATATTGTAATTGAAATTGTTATGATGATTTACCATTGTAAATGAATTGATTTGCTTTTTTATTATTACAGCTCGATACGTCTTGGTCTTGTTTGAACTTCAGTATACAAAGATGGTTTCCAGTTGCAAACATAACAAGATTTCTCAAAGCAAAAGTGTATGATTATTATATTCCAGGTAGTATTTTTTCTTACATTTATTCAAGTAACAATTTTTACATTTACATAAATATGTAGTAATATTTATAATGGCCATACAGCTTGAATATAGTTGTATATTTTTTAACATAGATTTTACATTTCACACAACCTAATTAGAAAAAAAAATATGTTATCCCTTTGTAAAACTTTAGTATTTGCTTTCCAATTAGTTAAATACAAACATTTGATAAGATGTCTTTCTTTTAACAATTTTTTAAATTATAAATATCCAATTAAAAATGAGTTTATTATTACATGAATTTATTAAATAGTAGAAAAAAATTTTAAAGCGTGAAAGATAAGGCAGGTACAATTATTTACATAACTTCTTTGTGTAGTACATTACTGAAAAAAATGTGCTAGTCAATACATAGTTTCCCCTCGTCGTCCAGTGGCAATGTGTGCTACTAATGTGCGGATAAGGGTCAGGTTCAAATCTGCTCGTTATATTCGTTGCAGTCACAACTTTCAGAAAATACAAGAAGAATGCAAGATTCGACGGCGGCTGCGACATTGTACAGCATATATTTCGTATTTATATTTTTTCTCATGTGACACTCAATGAGGAACTAGTTACTTAATACTTCTATGTCCAAAAAGTAAGACCACTTTTCAATTTAAAATTCGGCTCTTTTGGAATTTCAATTTTTTAGGTTGCTGCCACTGTCCTTGATATCTGTGTGAAATTTGACGTCAAAATATTCATTAGTGTTTGAGTTACGCTTGGCTTTGTGACACGCTAAAACTGATTCCGGCGATTTTTGAAATGCCTGAATTCATTGCACAAAGCATTCCATTTTGTTTGAGGAAACGTGTACAATGTTGCAGAAGGCATTCGGTGAGCATTCATACATTGGGAAGAAATGTTAACAAATGGTATAAACAGTTCAAAGACAGAGAACGCGTTGAAGACGAAGAGCCGTCTGGTCGACCCTCCACCTCAACCGACGAAGCTCACGTCGTGGGCACTTGCAAACCATCGATTTACAATTAGAGACCTTGCTGCTGATATTGGAATTTCAAAATTCAATTTTAAAATAAGTTTTGGGCCTCAAACGCGTCCAATCTCGATTAGTACCGAAAGTACTGAATGCGCCAGCTAACACTGCATTGATTCTTCGTGACTTTTTCGCCAAAAATGAAACCCATATCGTTCCACAACCACCGTATTCCTCTGATTTAGCACAGTGCGACTTCTGCCTATCCCTTAAACTCAAAGAGCCCTGCGGGGCACCGTTTTGAGTCGATTGAAGAGATTTGGCGCTCGTGAATCGGCGCGCGCTTTCAAGGCCATCCCTGCCGATGACTTTTTAGCATGTATTGAGATGGGGAGAAAAGTTGTCATAAGTGCATTGTGTCCGGAGGGGATTACTTTGGAGGCGATGAAATAAATTTGGAAGCATAAATAAAGAGTTTTTTGAAAAATAATAATTGGTCTTACTTTTTGGACACATTAGTAGACTTTTTAGGCATTGTCTGTCTGTCAAAACGTTAAGATAGGCAATGCTCTCCTTTTATCTTGCATCAGTGGGGTTAATCGTGGAATACATAACCTAAACGCAAGGTCCCCAATGTATATAATGGTTTATGCTCTTGACATATATATGTATGCCCCCAAACAACCTATTTAAAAACTGTGACGTTCGGTTCCCTCTTCGAGACATTCTTGGCACCCGATCGTCTATCGAAATGCTCGCATACAGAGGTTTGGTTCGGTTTGTCGCTCTGCATTCATCTTGTGGACACTTTAGGCTAAACAGACCGGGACCTACAGTTTAAAGTGGATTCCGAACCACTACAAGAATGACATCCATGGCACCCGCATACAGAGGAGAGATATCGGGCTAGGAGAAGGTGTCGGAACCTACGACAGACGTCGACGGAATGTATGGGAAGAGGATGACCATTATGGATTCTAATTGTAGATAGGTCCTTTAATTGTTGGTAATTAATTATAATTAAACTATATAAATAATAAATCGAATAATATAAAATATAAATATGTTTCCTTCAAATAACGAACCAGCGTTATTTAGAAATTGACAAGCATATAATGAATAATATATATTTTTCCTCTTCTTGAATTGCTGACTAATAGATAGCAGATTCAGTTAGTACGCTAATCTCTATTTATTTTGAGATCTACATTTTTCATAACAGCCACTTATAAATATCCTATAATTAATTGCTGTTTTATGAGTTGTGTTTAATTTCTGACCTGCAATTAACAGATTCAGTTATTACACTAACCCCTATTTATCTCTCTAATTCTTCATTTCCCAGGTTCTGCAAGATATCAGCTAGAACACTTTTAATTAATTTGTTTTGATTTCATTCGCTCTGACTGCAATGGCTATGCAACTTTCGGAGCTCTTGGACGTGAGATCATTTTCTCTCATCGGCTTCTAGAACTAAATCCACCTCTGAAATTTTTAGAAAACTGAAGTAATATGACTTAATTTATCATTTATGACTTCATTTATCTGCAAAATCCACTTTTATTCAATTGTAGTCGGCTATCTGGAGCAGATTTCAAGCTGCTACACACTTGTACATGCTTAAACATCTTTAAAAAGCAAACCTACTGTTTTTTTGAAAGTCGCATGTGATAACGTTTCTTGTAGAATTTAAAATACTTCATTCTTCATTTACGACAGCATTTATCTTATGTTTGTATATTCTTTTAGAGATTATTGGACAATTCATTTGTCCTGAAGATCTTGATCTATTCAACATTGCTATATCCATGCGGCTATTTGAATTTGGCCATTCATGTAGTATTCCAATCAGCTGCTTCGTATATCTCGTGCATTATTAAACATTGCCATATTCCTGATTTTATTCATCCGTTCTCGAATGTTCATACATTTTTTTTTCTAATGCAGCTGGCAAACACTTAGATAGCTTGGTCTTGGATGCCTTAAGGTAAGCGCTGCACAGATATTACTCACTTTGCATTACCCAGGGGTGCGTGTAACTTGAAGATAAGCAACGGACGCGGAGTCACAATGCCCCGCAAGGCGCTACGATCCTATTAGGACCGGGACCTAGAGTTTAAAAGTGGATTCCGAACCACTACACACATCCATGGCACCGCCGGGATTTGAATCCCATACCAGGGACCGAGCGCCAGAGCGCTAGCCACTCGGCCCTCAATGTTCAGGCCCTCAATGTTCATACATGATAAGTTGAAATTTGCCGAGCAGATTTCAACGTTTTTTAAATTTTTTTTCATAAAAAGTGAGAACAAAAACCTATTTTATAAGTGAAGTTTTCAAAAAATGTTACTTTTTTTCTTATTGACTTATTTTAATTTTTATCTAACTTTGAGCTTTATTATGATTTCAGAACGATATAAAGAGATCATTTACGAAGACTTCGACCTGTATGTCCTGAATATTTGCGAAGTGTGTGGATCCTACCAGTGTCCTTACTGTCCGTACTTCAGTTTTGCTCACAGCATCAGTGCCCAATGGATTGTGCTCCTGACGGCCTTCGTCCTGGGGAAGGATTCTAATGCGAAACATTTCCTGATAGTGTGAAAGATAAACATCGCTTGGAAATGTGATATAATCCTCTGCAAATGCAAATTTCCAGGAGATAATTGCAGTTTTCACTGTCGAAAGTTATTTTAAATAAACTTTCTACTTTCGTGTCTAGAAAGGTTTACCCTTTCGCTAGACCAATAGGACTTATAAGGCAAGACAAAATTTTACACTGTAAAAACAACTTTATTAAGGATGGAAATAACGCCATATTATACATTTAAGATCCAAAACAGTATGGCCACCTGTCAATAACGAGTTGGCCCACCTTTGGCGCGCAACACAGCTTCAATCCGCCTTGGCATGGATTAATACCACCACTTAATACCACTTCCACCTGATCACGTGCCTTCCATGTCATCCAGGCGAGTTCATTGCAAAATGTAGGGGTGGTCATAATGTTTTGGCTCTTGAGTGTAGATGAAAAGTACTTGAAATACATTATCTCTTATTTATTCTAAAACATCTCAAAATTACATTATTTATCAGTATATAACATTTACTTTTTTGTGTTTTTGAAATCTCTACTAATTTGAATGCCAAAGAGGGCAAAGTAAATAAAGTGGTATCTTTGTATACGTCCTTTATCCATTCCAGATGAGAGAAACATACTCGGCAGCCATTATCACTTCTTTCTTTTAAGCTATCTTAAAATTTCGTTTTATTTTCAGTACAAGTTCCTATTTTTTGTTTTTTCTATATATCTCTACTAATTTTAATGCAAGTGAATACAGTAGTACTTCAGTATACTTTTTTTATCCATTCAAAATCTAGGACAAACCAAACATGATGTATAACAAACGAATTTTCCTATAAAAAAATTCCATGAATAAAGTCCTGTCTTTGGCTTACAGTATCATATGTTACATTTGTGAAGTAGAATAAATTAATATAAACACTACTTCCTGCTAAAATAACATATATACAAAAGAAGTAAGATGGTAACAGATAAATACAAAAGCTGTTAGCATACATGATTTTATTTGGTTAGTCGCTCTGCTGTCATTTTTTGCACACTTTAGGCTAATTAGATAGCGACCTACAGCTTAACGTGGATTCCGAACCACTCACAAAAATCTATCCCACGTTTTGATACTAAAGCCTGTGGTACCAATGGCCAGAGCGCTAGCCAACAAACCGTCTTAAAAGCAGTTAGTGTACAAAATAATTAGATTGTTAAAATACATATATACAAAAATCTGTTAACATACATATAAAAGCAATTATGAAATACATACATAAATGAAAAATTATCATGTTTAATTTTCGATTTTCTGTCTTTTCACTACAAGCACATGGTGGAATATCATTCCATTTATCATTTACTAAAATTCCGTCCGTAACAGGAGTTTCCGTCCAAATATTCTGCCTTCTCCTCAAGTTCTTTCAGACATGTGACATTGTCTGATTATTTCAGGCACTGGTATTATGGCGTTGTTAAGGTAGTACGTCTCTGAAAAGTTTTTGACAAAAATTCCGTCCATTTGACAAAGATTTTAACGCATGGAAGTCGTATTCCAAATAAAGATCGTATACCAAAAGAAAATTTTCTGGTCCAAACAGGTCCGTTAATCAAATTGGACCTATTCCACAGCGGACGTAAACCCAGGTACCTCTATTTATTTCTGTGAAAATTTTTTTTTTTGTTTCCAAGTATATTAACAATTAAAAAAATAGAGACTATTTAGTTAACCTTTTTTAGCATAATTTCTATTGAGAAATTCTATCAAATATATATTAAAGAAATGGCATGAAATGAATTTCATTTTTTATGTACTTTTTATTACATATTATTTTTTTCACACTCAGTTATTTCAAATCTATTCAAACCTATTCTACAGGGACAACGGTATTCAAATTTTTACGGATAAATACTTCACATTTCTGTTAAATAACACAATACTCATATTTATTTAAGGTTGAATCCTATTTTAAGACACCAATTTCGCCAAAGCCGCCAAACCCGCGATCATGTATAAAATGTTGTACATTATTTTTAAACAATTCAGAAGAATACAAAAACCTCTTTCTTTCATTACGTAACGATATATTTTTTAACTCTAGTTAGATAATCAAAACTTCTGGTATATTTTAGTTGGTCAAATTGGTGTAAAATTGGATTTTACCTTGTATACTGTGAGTCGTATGAAAATATTTCGCTGTAAACATATCACGTACTCTTTACACAAAAGCATCTATCTAAACGTATGAGTTGTTCTGAAAGTGATGTTTGAGTGAAATTGCAACCATAAAGTGATCCACAAAAACTTTTTTGGGTGCAGATTTTAGTTTACTTACATAATAAAGATTCCATTTTCGTGAAATTTTTCACATAGTCTGTTATTTACAATTCATTTCTTAAAATGGAGAATTAGATATTCTTATTTATGAATATAAGGAATATATATGTATTAAATATAAATATATATTATCAAAAATATAATGCATTTAAAAATATATTATATATTTCTTTATGGTCATATTATTTTTATATAAATATAAAGAAAAAAATTATTCCATATATATTTTTCCATTTAAAAATTGGCTAGCTAAATAGATATCATTTTGATTTACAGCTAAAAAATAATGTATATTTATTCATATTAAATAACTTTAATCTATTCATTTATTTAGTATCTATATCTATGAATAATTGTGTGTCTATTAATGATTAAATCACTATTACATGTACTTATTTCTTAATGCTACTCAAAACGAAGATTCTGTATAATTTTCGATACAAAAATCATGGACTCAAGACTTCAAGTAAAAGCTCAAGACCTTGTGAAAATACTCAAGCATTGGAAGTCCTTGTACAAACTGAGAGAGATTTTACATCTTCATATATTTTATATTTTTACTGGTTCATAGAATACACTATTACAGAATTTCAAAGAGTATCCTAATATATATCTAGGAATAAATTTTTATAAAAAAAAGGGTAAATAAAAATTAGTGAGAAGTGTGTTCGACATTCAATATGAGTAAAACGTTACCGCAATAGGTTTTTAATATTTCTGTCAGTATAAATTCATAATTATATTTTAACAATCAATAATAGAAGTCATATTTATGTGTAAACAATCAATAATAACAATCATATTTATGTGTAAACAATCAATAATATTTTAATATTGTCGGACGATCGATTGTGTGTGAAGGTGAACATCCGGTTTAAAGGCGGAAACGGAAGAATCGATTACTTGTAAGGGATACTAGTCAGATATTCGCGGCGCAATGTAATTATGAAAGAAAATAAAATAAAATTTTTATGTAATTTCTCCTTTAGTTTTATTTAATTTAAATATTTAATTCATAGAAATTAAAATTATTTTTTATTAAACTTATTTTAATTTTATTAACCCCTCCGAAAATTCCCTTCTCCCCTACGATACCATTCTGTATGAATCCGTCCAACTTGGCCGCTTTCCAATTTTTGATACAACCAATAAAATGAAATTAGACTCAAAATAGAATAAAAAATTTTTCAAATATGAATACGGGAGAGTTGTATTGTCAACACAGTTTTATCACAATTTCTCTATTAAAATTTTTTATTTAAATTTAATGTAAAATATTTTCGTGTTTTTTAATTATTCACTTAAAAAATTCCTTTGATTTTAAAAGTCTGATTTCTTATTATTGTTTTGGCTGCAAAAAGTTACAAGCAATGTCTCTTTATGTATGTAAAATTTTTTTCTCAAAAGAATAATACACATTTTATGGTTGGCCACACATTATTTAATGGCATAACAGTTGTAAATATTAGTTATCTGTTGTTTTATGTTCCTACGTAATGAAATATAGTTTATATACATATATACGAACATTTAATATTTTTCAACTCTTTTTATATTTATTGTTTTGTTGTTGTTTGGTAGGGAAATTTAGTTTGTTCATCATTTTGTTTCCTATTTTTATTCTTTTAAATCATATATAGGATTTATGAGCATTGTAAATAACGTTATATTCTGTTAGAAGATATTTTGTTGTTCTTGAACATCATGAAATGTCTTGCTAATTATATCATATAAAATATAGCTGAAATGGCTTTATATGTTTTTCACTTAGTATTTTAAATACTTTATCTTTATTCTTGTCCTTTGTACAAACAAGTAATATAAAAAAAATAATAAAGTCAATTCCTACTTTTTTTCACTATATTGCAGAAAGTCCTTTATAAACAAAGTTGAAATTTTCCTCTTACATCTGGGGCCATCTATTGTTCGATACATGCAACTTAAATTTAAAAAAAAACTAAAATGAATTAATTGAATTTAATGAATGAATTAATATTTGAAAAAACTGTATTCACATCCAGTGTCATCCACTAGAAGTTCAAAGAAAATGTATTTGAACTTGAGTGGATGAATAAAAAGTATTTTATGAACGATTGAAAATGTGAACAAGATATATATAGGGAGAGAGTGAATTAATAGTAGTAATTGAAAAATGGATTTTAATAAGCACTTTTGTTTGTAATTTTCGTAAATAAAAATCTCCAAAAGATTTTCTATAAGCAAATTGTTCTGAAATAATTAAGCGCTGCTTTATAATTTTTAAAATCTGATACTGATAAATAATTATTTTTATACCAGAATTTTAAAATTACTAAAGTGCTCACAAAATTCATTTTCACTCTCCAATTATGCATTTTTTTTCAACTTATAATTGTTTGTAAATCAATTATTGATTTATCCATGTATTATTTTATATTTAAGAAAGAATTTTTTTCAAGAATAAAATGAAAATATGTGAATTTTTGTTTTATATTTTATTGTTCATTAATAAAGTTTTTATATACAAATTATTTGTTTGTTTTAGAATTAAGGAAATGAACTTCCTTCATTCCTGTATCATTTAATGGTCGAAACATTGAATATAAATAGTACAACATAAAAAGATATTTAAAAATGCATTGTAAAAATTAAAATATTTATACAGGGTGATTATAATTAAAGTACCACTTTCAAAATGCTATTAAAAAATACTCGTCACAATTAGTTCAAATTGAACTGAAGATACTTAAAGAAGGTGGAAACGGTGCGGCATTAAAAAAAGTTCCAAGGTGTATTAATAGATGGCGCTGTAAGCAGCATAAAGAAAGTGAATTCGGCTGCCAGTGATTGTGACAACGTATTTGGCATGAATTGTACATTAAACCGACTGTAGTGTTCAATGTGATCGATAGTTTCATTTTTTTGACGGAAAAATGGCTTCCAAGTAATTTAACAGTTGTGACACTGTTAATAGAGAGCCCATCCACCATGGCAAGGTCATACCAAATTGGATGGGAAAAATCAGTGGAACTCTTTTCTGATGACATAACATTTTTTTCCCTTTTTCAAGTATCTTCAGTACAAATTGGAACTCCTTGTGACGAGTGGTTCTTTTTTATAGCATTTTGAAAGTGGTATTTTAATTACAATCACCCTGAATATACACATAACTCAGAAAAATACTCTTTGAAACACACGTCAAATATTACCGTTTCTAAAGAAGTCCTGTCATTTTTTTTGCTTGAATTGACTAATTAATCCAAACAGTATTAGTAGGTAACAAATTTATGTCAAAAGTGGAGTTTCATTAAATAAATTAAAATTAACGAAAATTAACTGCACTCCATATCTTGCAAAAAATTACATTTTAAATTTTAAGTGAAATTACTCGTTTAAACTGACTATCGCAGATGCGTCCTGATGGCCAATTGGCTAACGCTCTGGTCGTTGGTATTACAGGCTTCAGGCTCGAATCTTTGCGGTGACAGGGATGTTTGCTAGTGGTTTGGAATCCACGTTAAACTGTAACTCCCGGTCTAATTAGCATAAAGTGTGCAAAAAGTGACCGTAGAGCTGAACTATTACTACTATATGTGTAAATCGAAGAAACTTCTCAACTAATATTCTCCACGCAATAAATGATGACCATATAACTCATTATTTAGTAAGACTTTTTAAATTATCCATGAAGATATGCAAATGATCTTCATGATTTAAAGAATCATGAAAATGCTTATGCTTTAAAAAGAATAATACAGGGTTACAAAATAGAAAATAATATTTTGTAATAGAGTTTTTAAGCTTGACTTGTAATCCACTGGGTATGTGCAGAGATCGGTTTGGTTTGTCGATCTACGGGATTCCGAACCACTGGCAATCATCCATGTCAGGGGTCTCCAAACTACGGCCCGCCAGTGTCATCCATCCGACCCGCGACAGCGAATAGTTTATTGTTGCTGTAATAAGTTGGATATAAAAACACATTAAAAAATTAGAAATTATAGAGCCAACGGCCATACCAAGCTGAATATACCGGTTCTCGTTAGATCACCGAAGTCAAGCATCATTGGGCGCGGTCAGTACTTGGGTGGGTGACCACCTGGGAACACCGCGTGCAGTTGGCATTCACAAATTTGGAACCTGAATGGCCAGAGTGTCTGACGCTCTGGCGCTCACACAGGTTTCGGGTTCGAATCCCGGCGGTGCCATAGATGTTTGTAGTGGTTCGGAATCCACTTTAAGCCATAGGCCCCGGTCTCCTATGACTGTAAGAGCGTCACGGAGCCAAAGTCAGACTTCTACCAACGGGGGTGCTCCATCACAACAGAAGCTGCTTCCTTCCCCTTCAATCATGAGTAAGTATGAGCTCGTGGGCTTGGCCAGCCAAGTGGGATAAGAAACAACAAAACAAACAGAAATTAAAGATAATGACAGAAAATGAAAAGGTTTTGGCCCTTGGTATTTACTGAGTAAACAGTATGGCTCTAAGGCTGGAAAGTTTGGAGATCCCTGATCCATGCCACCGTCAAGAATCTAGCTGAAGCCTGTGATGCCAAAGAGCTAGCCAATTGGCCATTAGGCAGCATGCAGTGATCGAAGTCAAGCATTTTTGAAGGAATAGGAGTCAGGTGTCTGTTTAAAACCCGACTCCAAAATATTTTCTAAAAACAACTTTAATTTTTCAAAAAATGTCATGAAGGAAATATAATTGTATTCTTAAATAGTATAACCTTTAGTAAAGACAATTACTACATTATATCTTACCAAACACTATTTGGGATCGACAGTGAAAGAAGATCTTATAGAAGTTAATGCATTATTAGAGCAAATAATAATTTAATGTATTAAAAATTTATCATCTTTTTGCTTGAAATGCATATTTTTCTTTTGCTTGTCTTCAGCTTTTATATATTATTTTGGTATACCTGTTCATTTGGTGCTATTATTTTTATAAGAAATTTTTGTAAGCATATTTAGAATGCGGAGCCTGAATGACGGAGTGGCTGGCTCTCTGGTGCTAGGTACCGCAGATTTCGGGTTCGAGTCCCGATGGCGCCATGGATGTTTATGGTTCGAATCCCCTTTAAAATCGTAGGTCCCGGTCGAATATGATCGTAGAGCGTTGAGGGGGGCATTGTTAATCCGCGTGCGTGGCTTATCTTCAAGTTACACGCTCCCCCTGTGTAATGCAAAGTGAGTAACGTCTGTGCAGCGCTTGCCTTAAGGCATCCAAGAGACAACTGTCTACGTGTTTGCCAGCTGTATTAGAACTAAAAAATATTTAGAATGCAAGGATGTCTTTTAAGTGAGTGCAATTACACATTTTTAAATGTGTAAAAAATACATTGTTGTAAAAAAAATATTTTTATAAAACTGTGAGTTCAATAACAGTCAATGAATTTGTTTCACACATTTTATTAAAATCTTTAGTAATATATAAAATTAAAAAAAAAGAGTCAGAATTTCGTATAAAAATCCAACTCCGTAGTCAGAAAGGCCTACTTGACATCCCAGGAATTAAAAGATAGTTCTGCATGGAGCTGTGAACCACCAGTGTCCTAGTCTAGTCATAGCAGTGAAAATGGTAATGGATTTGTTAGGCGCTGTGTAAGTGTCGGGATATTGTCTTATGGATGGTCACGCTGGCCTATATATCATTCCACTATTATTCCGCAGCTACTACTACTACACCACACCACTGTGCCCAGAGCTGAGCTGCCCCTTTACAGTTTGGGAATGATGCGGGCGAGAGAAGTCTGACTGTTCTCCGTGACGCTCTACGGTCATATGAGATCGGGACCTACGGCTTAAAGTGGATTCCGAACTACCGCAAACATCCACGGCTGCGCAGGAATTCGAACCAGAACCTGGGAAATCGAGCATCAGAGCGCTAGCCATTCTGTCATCAGGACGCATTATTCCGCAGCTATATATAGCAGAACGTTTTTATCCAGTTTTCAATTGTCACTAACAGTACTAGTTGGTACATGTCATTCGTCTTTCGGGGGGATGGTGACAATAAATTATTTATCATCGGCTTGAAATGCGCTCTTGTCTTAAGCCTTTCTATATTACTTTGGTATACCTGTTCATTTGGTGCTATTGTTTTTATAAGAAATTTAACCGAAGGCTTCAGGTTCGAATGCTAGCAATTGCAGGAGTATCGAAGGCTTCAGGTTCTAAATGCTGAATGGCAGTGGCATGGCTGTATGTTTGTGGTTCGGATTCCACGTTAAACTGTAGGTCCCGGTCTAATTAGCCTAAAGTGTGCACAAGATGACCGCAGAGCGGCAAACCAAACCTTCCTTATCCGGGCGGTCTGGTGGTAAATGCTCTGCCCTTTGGTATCACAGACTTCAGGTTTGAATCATGGCATGGTTGTTTGGGTGGTTCGGAATCTACTTTAAACTCTAGGTCCCCGTCTGCTTAGACCTCGTGTGCACAAAATGACCTTAGAGTGACAAACCAACGTCAAGGATAAAAAAGACAGCACCAAACAACAATGATAGACATCGAATGCTCAATTGGTGATGAGAATAAACTGGGTGAGGATATTAAAACTGGATTATCTCCAGCAAGCTTTCCATGTAGATAACGATAGACCAAATTCGAGATATTCTAAGAAAATGGATTCTTTTATTTCATTCTACCTCTGCAGGGTTCTCAAAAACAACCTAGATAAGGTGTATTGAGAACTGAGTTAATAAACAGGCAGGAGTTTGAACATGGAGCATCATTGCCATCCCTTTGTAGCTGTATTTACACTGGAAGACATATGGAAGAGGATCGGATATTGAACTCAGATGCTATGTTTCCAATTATGTATTATTTTTATCATGTGTGAACATGATGTTGTCTTGGTTAGGGATCCGTGACGTTTTCCGAAAATGAGGGTCAAGCAAATAAAATTTCATTGCAAAATTTGGTTCAGATATTATTCTGTCTCCAAGCCGGAACTTTTAATAAAATTTGAGCTTTTAGGATTTTTCATACATTGAAAATATTCAATAAATAATTTATTTCACATGACAGCATCCATTTGCACGTACTGGATTTAGATCCGTATCACATTTTTGTTCTAACGCAGCTAGCAAACCCTTAGTTGTCTTTGATGCCTTAAGGCAAGCGCTGCACAGACGTTAATCACGCAGCACTACCCAGGAGGTGAGTGTAGCATGAAGATAAGCTATACTAGTCAGTATCTGGATTGCCCTGTAAACAGTTGAAGTTATACACAAAAACTACATGATAAAGTAAAAAACAAAAATGCTAATAATGATAATTGATATCTGAAGAATAATATCAAAACACTAATTTTCACCAAAAATACATCGGGAATAAATGTAAGCCACATTAATAAGGTTATTTTAATAAACCGATGGATTATCAAATAATCAGTTAGACTTTTTATTATGAAATTTTTTTTCCTTTTACCTATCCGAAAACATTAATAAAATGGGTGTGGTTATCGGTTTCGTTAAGTTTTGAAAGACTTCAAAGTTAAAGAAATAACAATAATAAAGAAAAAACAATAATAGAGAAAGTTAAATATTAATAACTTCAGCATTGTACATAATATCTCCAATGGAGCGACAGCCTAATGGTAGGCCAAGGCATTCTGCCAATTACCGAAACATGAGATGTTGTTTTCTTTTTAAGGGGTAGAGTTGTTAGCCCTACGCACAACTCTCTACAGTCATATTAGAGTAGCACCTACGGCTTAAAGTGGATTCCGAACCACTACAAACATCCATGCCACAGACGGGACTGGAACCCGAAACCTGCCGTACCGAGTGTCAGAGCGCTAGCTACTCCGCCATTCGGGCCCCAGATCCGTACACACTCTTAAGCGGAGCTGCATGGAAGATGCATCATGGTGCCAGTTTTATATATTGTTTGTTAGATGAAATTGTGCACATGAGTTCCATCAGTTGTATGAAATTTTTTTGATATATATAATTTTTTTCCCTTGATTTATTGTCTTCTTCATTGGCACCACAGCTGCATGGTGGGCCAAGGCCGTTCTGCCTACTAGTAGATGTTTTCTTTTAAAGGACCCTACGCCTAACAGTCATATTAGACCAGGGAGGACTGATGACCGAGTGGCTAGAGCTCCCCGCTCGATCCACAGATATCGGGTTCGAATCCCGACAGGGCCTTGGATATTTGTAGTGGTTCGGAATCCACTTTAAACCGTAGGTCCCAATCAGACTTCTTCTCACCCAATTCATTTCCAAACTGTAAAGGGGCAACTCAGCTCTAGGAACAGTGATGTGGTGTGGTGTAGTAGTAGTAGTAGTAATCCTATTAGACCGGGATCTACGGTTTAGAGCGGATTTCGAAATCTGATGCACGGAGTACCAGAGCGCTAGTGACACTGCCACCAGGTTTCTGGTTTATTTCCACTTAAGAATTATGGAAATATCAGATTTGGTTTGTCGCTCCACGATCATTTTGTGTACGCGAGGGCTAAATAGACTGGGATCTACAGTTTAAAGTGGATTTTGAATAAATAACAAACATCCATGCCTCCGCCAGGACTCCCAGTAGAACCCTATAGTACCAAAAGCCACTTGGTCATCACGCCGCAACGAAATTAGAAGCAATTGACGTAATTCATAAAATGTCAGATTAATACCCTATCTTAATAAGGCAGTATACATTCAAATAGGGAAAATGAGAAAAAAAAAGTCCATTTTCTGGATTTAAACATTGTAGATATACCGGCGAAGTAAAGAATTCGGCCTTAAAATATGACGTAGACAGGAGGTTTTCGAGAACAGGAGATTTATGGACTTCAAATGAATAAGAAAAATGTCAGAATAAAAAAAGTGCAAATTAACAAAAATTGATTATGAAAAGGAGAAAAATAGATTAACAGAGAAAAATTAACTATCATAAATAACAAATTGCGATGAAGGGCAATTTTAAGTCACTGTGATTTGTATCATATATTAGCAGTCCAAAAGATTAGTGTCTAATTTACTACATTGCCCATATGCGATATGTATCTATATACATATCACATATGTGCGGTTATTGAAACGTGATGAAATTTGATGCACGTATTCAGTAAACACTGTGTAGAAGGGGATGCGTTTATGTATGTATTAAACATTTTATTCTAAGCACTAAGAGTGGTTATTGTGTAAAAAACTGAATGAAATTTGTTTTAGAGCAGGAGTGGCCAACCCCAA
The DNA here is from genome assembly GCA_021605095.1 of Caerostris extrusa. Lineage (NCBI taxonomy): Eukaryota > Metazoa > Arthropoda > Arachnida > Araneae > Araneidae > Caerostris > Caerostris extrusa. The sequence continues at coordinate 128,619 of BPLR01001997.1, forward strand.
TGATCTTGCGGGCCACTTTGGAAATGCATCCTAACTCCGCGGACCGCATTAAAAATTATATATCCCCATATTAGATTTAGACACACTATAGACATTTTTTGGAGTAAAAAATAAAAACATAATTAGTTATTATCTTTGTGTTTACTATTATTCTTACATGTAAATATAGATACTATAATAATAAGGATACTAAATGCATATTGTGAAGAAATCTAGTACACTAAAAATGAAGCATAAAAATAAATAAATATAAACGAAATAAAAAAAAGGAAATCATTAAAAAATGTATATTTCATTAATGCGATCTGTGTTTCTCCACTCTTTCACTTAACTTTTGCAAATCCATTTAAATTTGGGTATTTGCACATCGTAATGGCTGTTGCTGGTTAGCGTTCGTTATGTTTGAGCGTGTTTTGTGTTTTGTTAATTTCATTTTAGAAAAAAACGATTCACAGGTGTAAGTTGAACCAGTTGTTAGTTGTGCTAAAAACTTCAAGTTAAAGTCTGGTTTGATCTTCTATCAACAATCAACTGTGCGTGTCTAGGGATGGTCACTAAAGTTACTTAAAGTAAAACATACAACCTGTTATATTAGATGCTCCAAGATACGCACACATCATGAGTTCGCAGAATATAATTTAATTATTCTGTGAACTCGTAACTGTAAACTCGTCAATAAAACAAGCAATATCTGTCATACATTCTCAAGAATATTATTTTAAAATCAAAGTTCATTTTTTTTTTCATCATTTCGACAGTTCATTTTTGAATAGAGGGTTGCACACGTCATGTATTTTTGGAATTCGAATTGGTTTTCACTACTTCAGCCATTATAAAATAAATGTATTTTGTAATAGTGATAAATCTCACGGGCCGGAAAAATATTCAAGGCGGGCCACATATGGCCCGCGGGTTGGCCACCCCTGTTTTAGAAATTGTTTTAAAGAAAAAATACAAACGCGATTTAAAATTCCATGCTAGTTGTACATAGCTATAAAAGAAATTAATGATTTGATTAAAAAAATTTAAATTTTGACTTGAGAAGCCTTTTAGAAAATTAAAAAAAAAATAAACACGTAATATAAAATTACTTTTACAATGAAATTGACGGTGGAAACCTCAGTTGTAATCTTTTTTAATGTGGACTTTTATTTTTATAAAGATGTAATTTGTAATACTTTAAACATTTTTCGATTTCAACTTCCACTGTACCATTTATTTTTTTTTAAAGCAAGCACTTTAATAGTCTTTTCGAAATTCCCATTAAAACATCGTTAGAAAAGTATTCAAGTGGAGATTTCTCTACTAAAATCTTGAATTTTTTTTTTTTACGCGTTCGGGTACTGAATAGAAATTTGTTTCAAATATTTTAATATAAAATTTCGTATATCAAAAATATTTAAAGATCGCCATCTGAATGTTTTCAAGAATTCACTACCAAACATACGATGTAATATCAGAATGTTTTTAACTCACATACACCTATTTAGAGATTTAAAAGAATTATCTAAATTAAAAGTACAATTCTAGCATAATTAATATATTAACCCTTTGCACTCGAGGGCTCCGGAGCGGAGCCATTTAAAATTTGTCTTCAAGCTCGAGGGCTACGGAGACAATGCAAATAACACTATAAATAATGAGTTTCTTTTAATGCGTCTTTTCACTAAAATCGCTTCGAGTTGCTGGCAAGACGAATGAAAAAACTTCGAGTGCAAAGGGTTAAGAAAAGAATCGGGATTTCAACCCTGTAATTTTGTACTAGTTGCATATATATACATAGCAAAATAAATGCATGCTAACATTAATTGAATTGCAGATACTAACAATTAAATTAAACTTGCAATGGTTAAATATGAATTTAAATATTTAATCAATAAGAAAGGTTACTTTACTGGAATTATGTTACCTTACCGTGGTGGGGAATGCATGCACATAGCTTTGAGAACCAATACGTTAGGTCCCATTTTCTAATTTTAAATATTCTGAGCATTTTTTTACTCGACTGAATTTGTAACTAAATTTAATTTGATGAAGCCCCTTTAAATATTTTATTAAAATTGAAAAATTCCTTAATTTTGTCGTATTTCGAGCAACTTTTGAAATCTAAAAATTGAATTTGCTCTCACTTCCCTCGTTTCGACTTATTTGTAGAGTATTTCATAAGCTACACACTAAGATACAATAGCACATAATAAAAACAACTTTTCAAATTGTAAATGCTGTTTATTATTAAAGAATATTTAGACAAATAAGAAATAATCTATATAAACAGATGCAACATACATGGAATTTCAATGTTTTGGCGTTTTAAATACATCGAAAAAATTATTTTTTAATTTTTTATTACACGAAACAAACATTTGTTAAAAACTTAGCGTTAAGAACAATATTCAAAAGAGTAAAATATCAACAACTTATAAGTACACATGTAAAATGGAACACAAAATCAATTACTTTGCATAATGCTATTATTTTTACAAAACAATTCACAATGCAATCGATTAGAATTGAAAACACAATTACATCAACAGTTAACAATGGTTTGAAACCCTCGATCTAACGCAAATTCCTTAAGAAATCTCTAACGTGTGCTAAGATCTGTTCACGTTTGTGATAAGGTCCAGGGTAGTACTTGCTCAGGCTCATGAGTGAAACAAATAAACTACGAACGCCTTTTCCCTCCAACAAGGTGCATTCAATATAGCCGCTGCCCTTTTTATCAAAATTTGCTTTCCATGCGGTAATCGCCTCGATTTCGGAGACCTCAGTCACGCTACGCCTTATGCCCACAAATAGAAAAGGAGGCAGGTATTCTCTCTTGTACTTTTTCCATAGTCGTTTGTGTTGTTCCAACCAATAGGTAGCGGCCTTCAGGAAGGATTCCGGTTCAATGTTCGAAAAGCAGAGAGCAACGGCATGGCAAGCGTTGTAAAAGTCCTGTCTGCCGAAATAAAGTAGTCTATCCAATTCACAGTGTTCGGCATTTCCGCTAGGAACTATCCGAATAGAAACTTCAGCCGTAAAATCCAGTTCGAGTTCTGGATAGGCTTCTAGGTTTATATTTTGTGTAAAGCAATATGGAATAGCTGGTTGCGGTTGTACTGCAGCCGAGCCACGAGATGTGCTGGGACGGGACGGAAAACCAGAAGTGCTGGGACCAGCCGAGCCACGAGATGTGCTGGGACCGGACGGAAAACCAGAAGTGCTGGGACCAGCCGAGCCACGAGATGTGCTGGGACCGGACCGGAAAACCAGAAGTGCTGGGACCAGCCGAGCCACGAGATGTGCTGGGACCGGACGGAAAACCAGAAGTGCTGGGACCGGCCGCGACGTGATAAGTGCTGGGACCGGACGGAAAACCAGAGATCCTGGGACCGGCCGAACCACCAGAGGTGCTGGGACCGGACGAGACACCAGAAGTGCTGGGACCGGATGAGTCACGAGAAGTGCTGGGACCGCACGAAAATCCAGAAATCCATTGACCGGACGAGCCTCGAGAAGTGCTGGGACCGGACGAGGCACCAGATGCGGTAGGTCTAGATGTGTGCACAGATGTGCTACGTCTAGACGCACTGCCATATGCGCTAGGTCTAGATGTGTGCACAATTGTGCCACTGCTCGGCGAGCCATCAGATATGTTAATTCTAGATAATCTATCAGATATGCTAAGTCCAGACGAGCGAGCAACCGGTGGCGGGGGTCGTTGGTAAAAAGGAATGCTTAGAATACTTTTGGCAAGTTTAGTTTTACCAATATTGCACTCTCCTAAAAAAGCAAAAAGTCTTTGATTTTTACGTCTCCTTTCACGCTCTCTATCTTTTTTTTCGTTTTTATGTTCTAAGATATGATAAAGGCCTTCTTGAAGACATACCATTTCAAAAGCCATCTCAAATGTAGTAATTTTATAACTACAAATGGCTTCTAACTGCAGGTATGATAAGATTCCTAAAATATCACTTCGATTCAAACCGTTTCGCAGATTTCTGTACATTTAAATGGTAGCTTATTATTGAAGGTAGATTCTTTGTGTTGCCAAAGAAATTTATGAAATTATACGCTTCGATTTAAATTTAATTTACTTCCGTGATAACTTTACGCGTTCTTGGATGCCACTTCAACTATTCATATTGATATAATTTATTTATTGGTTCGTTAAATATAGTTTTGTTCTATAAATTCCGGACTAATCATAGCTGAGGGTTTAGAAAGGGGTTGTTATCTGGATCGTAACTATTTTGACAGAAAGGGTTAGTTCGAATACTAACATTGTCAGTTCAGTTTGAAAGCCATTCATCACCTCAAGGATTTGCGCGGATACCCTTTTCTATCAAAGGAGGTTTATAAGTGTATTTCAGTCATGGTCAGTTCAGTTTTAGATATAATAAAATCCCCATTTTGCTCTTCTTGTTTTTCGACCTAAAGTTAACAAATTTAATTTCTGTACTTATCAAAGTTAAACTTGAGTTCCACATTTTATCATAACAACCTTTCTGATGTTCTGAAATTAATCGCTGCCTTAAACTTTCTGCACTGACAAAGTTCTGGGCAGTTTATTTTCCAGGTTTTTGCAATGTGCTAATCAGAAAGTTTTAATCATGTGTTATTGGTTTCATTCGCTGTGACTGCAAAATACTTTTCAACTTTCGTATTTCCTCAATGCATACTTTTCACTTTCCCATCGCCTTCCAGAGCCGGATGGCCAATTGGCTAACGCTCTGTCCTTTGGTACCACAGGGCTTCAGGCTCGAATCCTGGCGGTGGCATGGATGTTCGGGAGTGTTTCGAAATCCACGTTAAACTGTAGGTCCCGGTCTAATTAGCCCAGAGTGTTCAAAAACGACCGTAGAGCGACCAACCAAACCAATCCCAGAGCCGGATATCAACTTTTTGATTCCTTAAACATGTTGACAAAATGAAGTAAAAACACTCATTCCACTTAATCAGTGCTAGGGCCTGAATGGTCTAGAGGCTAGCGCTCTGGCGCTCGGTACCACAGGTTTCGGGTTCGAGTCCCGGCGGTGCCATGGTTGTTTGTAGTGGTTCGAATCCACTTTAAACAGTAGGTCCCTGTCTCATATGACTGTAAGGGCATCACGGAGCAAAAGTTAGACTTCTACCTACGGGTGCTCGATCACAATAGAAGCTGCCCCCTTTCCCTACATCTATGAGTAGATGACTCATGGGATGTCCGTCCGGCACTGCAGGACATTGAGTCACAACAACTAAATGAGTGGCTAACGCCTAACTAAATTCCGAATACGAATACACTCAGCAACAGTAACAGCAGCTGCAGAATAAGAATGGGTAGGATTCAATAGATCGTGTCTTTCCGGTCAAAATGGAATGCATGTTCAAATTCGAACGTTGCCTGTTTGTTTGTTTTTTCTTATTCAATTTAATTTGTTTAGTTTTATTTATTCTTTTGTTACCTATATAACATGCGGGCTGTTCGTAGGCTGACACATAGATGGCCTACTAGTATTGAGTCCATATGATTTTTAGTTAGCCCCAACCTTCAAAAGACAGGTGTATAAATTTGACAGCTGTTGCACTATTAGTATGTGAGTTATAGCATTTTTAGTGTTCATCATGTGCAGTCCACTCGGCTGACTGTCGATTGACTCCGGTGTGAAATGATGGAGCCATATTTCATCCATTGTCACATATCGACGCAAAATTCGGGTTTATTATGATGGAACAGCTCCAAGCACTGCTTAGAATCATCCATTCGTTGTTGTTTTGGGTCGATTGTGAGCTCGCGTGGCACCCACTTTGAACAGAGCTTTCGCATATCCAAATATTCATTCACGATATGTCCAATACGTTCCTTTGATATCTTTAGGGTCTCAGCTATCTCAATCCACTTCACTTTACGGTTATCAGAAATTATTTTGTGGCCTTTTTGTCGGGACCAGCCTCTGTGGGGCGTGCATCGTCCTCGGTGCTCATTTCGCCTCGTTTAAACTTAGCAAACCACTTCTCTACGGTTGATTTCCCTGGTGCAAAGTCCGAATAATGTTTATAAAGCCAAGTCTGGGCTTCAATAGTATTTTGTTTTGCCAAAAAGCAATGCTTTGTTACACACGAAATTCCTTTTTATCCATTTTTTCAAACTAACAAAAGTTGCTTCACTAAAAATGCTGTAACTCACATACTAATAGAGCAACAGCTGTCAAATTTTTACGCGTACGGCTAACTAAAATTCATATGGATTTAATACTAGTTGCGCCATCTATGTATCAGCCTATGAACATTTCAGTCCGCCTGTTATATACTACTGTGTCCTTAAAAGTGAGACCAAATTTCAATGTAAATTTCTCGGGCATATGGTATCTCAATTTTTTTTTTTTAGGTTTTTTGCACTGTAAATTATTATATTTATAAATTATACTAGTGTGTTGTTACATATTGATTATATTAGATTATTTTATATTGTTTATCTATATTTTGTTGTACAGATATTATTGTGTTTGTTTTCCTGATTTTCATTGATTTGCTTAATGTAATTAAAGTGTGTAAAAGCAGGGAATAAGAAAATTAGATACTTACGTATTAACGGTACCTTGGCGACAGACTTGGCGGTTTTAAGTGTCGCCAATCTAACAGCTACAGATTTGGCGGTTTTTAGTGGCGCCAATATAACAGCTGCAGATTTGCTGAGTTTTGACGCCATTTTGTAGTGCTACGAAAATGCGTATTTGGGATTTGCTAGAAACAGAACAAGATGCAATTTTATTTTTTCAGGAGCGAAATATTTTACCAAAACAACGAAAATGTCTCAATTCCCATGACATGAAACTTTATTTTGGTGATAGTAAGTTTTGGAAATGCAATTTCAGTCAGTGTGCTCATCGTGTAGGACTTAGAAAAGACAACTGGTTTGAGGGAAGCAGAATTCCATTTTGTTCAGCTTTGAGATTCTTATACTGCTGGTGCGAGGAGTTGACGTCGATTAAATTTTGTGAAAAGCAACTTGATTTATCGGATAAAACTGTTATAGATTGGAACAATTACATGCGTGAATTATGTGTCTTGGATATGGAGAATAAACTAAAAACAAGGTAGGAGGACTAGATTGCATTGTGGAAATTAATAAAAGTATTTTGTATTTTGAAAGCGTTTTGATTTTAAATGAAGTGTTTTATATATTTTATTATTTGGAACAAAAATTTTTTGAAAGCGTTTTAATTTTAAATGAAGTGTTTTATATATTTTATTATTTGGAACAAAAATTTTAAGTGTAGATAGGTGCCACTTAAAAACCGCCAAATCTGTAGCTGCGGTTGGCGAGTGTGCTCTTTATTGGCGCAACTGTCGCCAAGGTACCGTTAATACGTAAGTACCGAAAATTATACAAATATACAATTTTGATAAATGTATCTACCTTATAAATATATATACAAGAAAAATTATCTATTTCTATATATTCGTATTTTTTTCGATGAATGAAGTGTTCCATTGAATAGAAAAGCAATATTTTGAAATTGAATAGCGTAATTAGCATATTAGAGTTTTTGTATATCGTATTTTTATCGTCCGATATTTTTTCTCCCTAACGCGCATGCTCATAGGAAACATTATTACAGATACGCATGCGCAATTTCGTATGAGCCTGCGCGCTAAGAAAAAAATATCGGACGATAAAAATACGGTATGCAAAAACTACCTATTGTCTTAAAATAATAAACACATGAAAAATAAACTACTCATTTGATCATAGATGGCAGCACAAGGTGTTTTAATTTTGATAAAGGGAAAAGCAGCTAGTTTCGTATTTCAATATGATATATATCTTTTTTCATAAATAATTATTCTAAAACATGTTTTAATTATTTGGAGGAAAATGAGAATATTTTTTTATAAAAAATGAATAATTACAAAATCTTGATATTTTTATTTTTTTTTTATTTTTCAAATTACAAATCAGACTTTTCTTTTTAAATTTCTGTCATGAGTTATTCTTATGGGTATATTTAAATTTCTTACATGTACTTTTTATAATATCATTCGGAATTCTTATTCCCTTTTTTATACACATGACATATATTTTTCCTTTTTTGAAAAAGTAGCTATGAATAAATTTTGTAAAAAAAAAAAAAAAAAAAAAAAAAAAACTGGAAACTGAAGTTTTTAAACATGCCACTAATCAGATACCAAATTAAAAATAACAGTTTTATATATGTTTTTAAATTACACAAAGAATTTGACTTAAATAAAAATTGAATAATTATTAAATAAATTTATGGGTAAACTGTATATCAGCCCAGCAGATAATTTAAATTTCTTTCACGAGCTTTTATGTTTGTGTTCTAATTTTTTCCCTTAGAATTTTCAATTTATCATGCTTGTGAAGGTAAAAGGAAAATGATGCTATGCGATATGACATGCCATATGGGAAAAATGTATAGAAAATTCCAGACAGGAAATTACTACTATGTCCAAAAGTAAGACCAATTTTCAATTAAAATTTTCCGGGCATATGGTATTTCAAGTGTGTGTGTGTGTGTGTGTTTTTTTTTTGGGGGGTTGTTGGCACTGTCCGTGACACCTGTGTGAAAATTGACGTCAAAATATTTATTAGTGTTTGAGTTACGCTTAGTTTTGTGAAACGCTAAAACGGATTCCGACGATTTTTGAAATGTCTTTTCAGTCGACTCAAAACGATGTCCTCAGAGTGGTCTTTTGAGTATAGGGAATAGTCAGAAGTCGCACGATGCTAAATCAGGTGGGTGTGGAACGATATGGGTTTCATTTTTGGCGAAAAAGTCACGAAGAATCAATGCAGTGTGAGCTGGCGCATTCAGTGTTTTCGGTACCAATGACACCGCCGGGACTCGAACCCGAAACCTGTGGCACCGAGCGCCAGTCACTAGGCCATCAGGCCCCTTATATTAATATTAATATAAATAATTTACCGCAAATCAGCATTTCTGTTAGAAGGGAAAAAAATTTCTTGACGAAGTCAGAAGATTTATATCCTGGAATTGAAATTAGATGCAGTTCCAAACAGCAACAACAACGTAAAAAAATAAATAAATAGATGAACAAAAATTCCAGACAACTTCCATTAGCAATCATTAGATCATTATATCAATAGCATATTAAGTTCAAAATATATGTTATTCGATATTATATATATTTTTCTCTAATGCAGCTGGCAAACTTTTTAGACATGGACGTCTTGGATGCCTTAAAGCAAGCGCTGCACAGACGTTACTCATTTTGCATTACCCAGGGGGCGCGTGTAACTTGAAGATAAGCTACGGACGCGGAGTAGCATGCCCCAGCAACGCTCTACGATCATATTAGACCGGGCCCTGCGGTTTAAAGTGGATTCGAACCACTACACACATCCATGGCACAGCCGGGACTCGAACCCGAAACCTGTGGTACCGAGCGCCAGCCACTCGGCCAATCAGGCCCCATATATTATATATATAATATTTATTATATTATTTATATAATAGCGACTAAAATATAAGGCGGAGTAAACGTAAACAAGTATCATGTGACCATGTGGAATTTAGGGGAACTTAAAGACTGTAAGAACTAAGTTTTGGCAACCTTGAAATGCACAACTGTTAAACCCGAGGCTTTTAATGCAACACTTGGTAATGATCTTATCGCCTGGATAAAGCAGCACATTTAAGTCTGTGTTTTAAAATTTCGTTGCTCATTTAATTCTACAATTTTTGAAATCTATAAAAAAAGTAAGTACTTTGTATTATTCATTATTGTTAAATGGAAAATTTCTTTAAACGTAGATAAGTCTGAAGCTGTTTTATTCGCTATTGGAAATAAACGTAAGAAACCTGTGATTATTAAGATAACCATAATATTATCCCTTGGAATAGTCAAACTAAATATTTAGGAGTTATACTGGAACAGCATTTAACTTGGAAACAACATTTTCTGCACACCAAAAATTAAATTTCGTATTGCCTTAAGAAAACTCTACCCACTTATAAATAAAAATTCTATCAGGACCAGAGATAACAAAATTCTTCTTTATACGGCTATGCTTCGCCCAATTCTCACATACGCTTGCCCGGTCTGGTCCTATGCAGCTAAATCTAATTTAAAAACGCTTGAAACGTCACAAAATATCACTATCCACCAAATTACTTCTGCTAAATGGCTTATGCGCAATTCTGATATCTATAAAGCTATTAATATTCCTTCCTTAAAAAATTTCTTAAATACATCTCGGGCAAATTTTTTGACACGTTTGTTAATCATGAAAATACTGCAATCCAGGAGATTGATTCTTACGTTCCCAATAATGATTTAAAACGTTCGCGCAAAATTTTAGTCTAATTTCTATTTTTATTTATGATTGTCAGTTAAAATTTGTTATTATATTTATAAATATATTCTGGGCAATTTTCATTGTTTCAACTGCATTTACCCTGTCATGTCGGAAATAGAGCCCCCAGGGGCTAAACAGCTCGAGGAATACATCTACCAATTATTCGTTATTGTTATTGAGTGATATCTTTAGCAAATTATCATTGAGTTATTCCCACCCGAGTTTTTGCTGATTTTTAGTCAGACGTTTACAATTCCCCCTAATATTTGTAAGAGTGGGGTTATTGTAAACATAATTTAACTTTTGATTCTATACCAGGGACGGGCAAACTACGGTCCGCGGGCCAACCCCGGCCCTCCGGACGGTTCTATCCGGCCCGCGGACAGAATTTTAATTTGCCAGTTCGGGGCAAATTAAAAGAAATATATATTATATATCCATCTTTTTTTCTACTTTAATTAAATATTATTTTGTTCCTTTTTCCAAAGGACTGATGATCTTTTACTTTCCCTATTTTTGTTCTACAAAACATAAATCGACGGAAATAGCAAGCACAAACAGCAGCTTTCAATCTATAAAGTGTTAAAAGCGGAAGTTCTTCGTTAGTTATAGCTGTAGATTGGCACCAACAAGCGTTCTCTTTCTCGGGGAGCAGACATATGGGAATTCATTATAGGTGAAATAGACGTCACATGTGGTAAACTGAGCATTTTAAACTCCAACCAGAGGCTTTTTTAAAGTTTTAAAAATGAAATCGCAATTTCATTCATCTCATTAACATATTTAAATTGCAATACTTATATATCGTTTTTAAAATTTTTGAAAAATTTATCTTGGCCCGCCAAATTTTCTTTTTCGATTTTTGGTCCGCGACCGAAAAAGTTTGTCCATCCCTGTTCTATACTATTCTATCGCTTGCAGGATTGCACAATGCCACGCACGCACGTACTGAGAGATAAGCCTCCAACCTCTTGCAATCTAAGATGATTTGGAAGTAGTTGTCCTGGATGTAATCAACAAGAATTAAATTTACAGAGAAGCTGAAAAGGCTTAGGGTGTTCCAGTATCGGTAACACATCATAGAATTAAATAATCGCTAATTTAATAAAATATACAGTTACTGTAAGCTGAAGAAGCTTATAGTATCCAGTATTGGTAATATATCATTGAATTAGAAAATTATTTATTATTTAAAGGTTTATTAACTTTATAAAATTTACAAAGAAGCCGAGCCTCACATAAACTTGCACGTGAATTCTCCTATACTGTTAATTCTTCTTCAGTGGCGCAACAGCCCCATGGTGGCCAAGGCCATCTGACTATTTGCAGTTTCCGGAACATGAGATTTTCTTTTCTCCTACGGGATAGAGTTGTTACCCCTACGCTCTACGGTCGTATTAGACCGAGACCTACTGTTTAAAGTGGATTCCGAACCATTACAGACATTCATGGCACCGCCGGAACTCGAATCCGAAACCTATAGTACCGAGCGCTAGCCATTCCACCATTCAGGCCCCAGATTCATATTGTCCCATATTAACACATATTTGGATTCTGGATGTACTATGTTGCACATTTCTTAAGCAGATCTGGATGTAAGATGCATCATGGTTGCCACTCGGACATCAAGTCCCTATATTAAATTAAATTTTGGTGTTAACTTGTTTAAAAATGTTCGCTTGTTGTGTGTTCTATAACTCTTATGAGGCCATAAAGATTGAATTAATAGTGTGCTATTTTTCTTCAATTCCTTCTCTGAGCTCACACTCTCCCTTTATATGTCTTGTTCAAATTTTCAATCGTTCATCCACTCAAGTTCAAATACATTTTTTATTTTGTAGTGGAGGACACTGGATGTTGATACAGTTTGTTTCAAATATTAATTCACTAATTAAATTTTTAATTAATTTTTTGGTTTTTTTTTTAGATTTAAGTTGCATGCGTCTACCCATAGATGGCACCAGATCAACTTAAAAAAAATGAATAAAAATTATTTGTGAAGGAACTTTCTGCAATAGAGTGAAAAAAGTGGGAATTGACTTTAAATTTTTTTTTTTTTTTTATGTTACTTGTTTTGTATTGGAGTTCGAGGGGATGGGGGTCATCGGTTGGATTGAAGATTCGAGGAAGTGGCCAGGATTCAGAGAGGTTTGGCAGGACAGGAAAAGTAGGGATATAACTTTAGATGCTGAACTAACTATTGTATTGAAGTTGTTGAACTGTTTGTAAATTTTGGTTTTTATGTTGACTGTGGATAAATAATTAAGGTTCTAAATAAGTTCTGTTGTATCCCTCAAATTCTCTTCTATTGAAGCTTTTACTCTATCTCTGTGAAGCCATTTGCATCCATTTTGTTACAACCGACATAAAAATGCCTTTGGTCTGCGTATACTCGCAGGACGGCCAAATAATTTAACGTTAATAAAAGACAAAATAAATACGAAAATTAATTCTAAAACAAACTAATTAATTTTACTTTTAATGAATACTAATATAAAATGATTACACTTAAATTTAGGATTTTAAATTAGCACACAAAAACAGAATCAATAAAAATATTTATAGAGAAATAATCATTTTTTTTCCCATACCTTAAGCGAAATATTTCTATCTGTGTGTAGGCAAGGCAAATTACCAGTAGCCTCAAAACCTATATAAAAAATGGTGACAGCAAACATGTCGGTGGATACAGATTATGCATGTAGTTTGTCTCGCAGCAGAAATTTAGTGACCAGGCCCACGCCCGGTTCCAGACAGTTCTTTCTCCTCTCTCAACGGGGTCTACCTTTCTTTCCGCAAAACTCAAAGAGGTCTTCTTTCACCCCTACCAAACTGACCGGTTTTCTTTTTGAACCTCACCGTGGGTACGGGAGGTGACGTCATCTGCCACTCCTGGATTCATCCAAAAAAAAAGGAAATATACCTGGCCTACACACAATAAGATAATTGCAGCCATCCAGTGACTGTTACAATTCCAGTACTGGTTTATGTGGCGCTTCTGTACCATCTTGTTTCGTGGTAAATAGTGGCTATGTCTAGAATTTGTAGCTCTAAGTCTCCGTCGTTAGCAACTTACGAAATCCAATTCTATTTTTAGAGATATATTTCAAGTATAGTCTACGAATGGCATAAAGACTCGCATTTAATTATCTGTCTGAACAGGATTCATTCTTGACTGCTTCTGATGTCTTAATGGTTCGACATCGTAATTCTTCCTATAAATGATGTCAAGTACTCGCATTATAAAGAGGACTGTGTTGAAGTGGTACTGCGCTGTTTCTATTTTTAGAAACTATACACGTTTTCAGGCCGTATGTCCGAGTGACTAGCATTCTCGTGCTCGCTACCGTATATACGTGGTTCCAGTCCCGGCAGTGTCGTGGATGTTTGTATTGGTTCGGTAAATAACAGGTCCCGATCTAAAGTAGCTTCACAGCGTTGGGCGTAAGGCTGATAATCGCACCCCGTAAATAAAGAAAAACAACATCTCATGTTTCGGAATCTACCAGTCTTACCAGAATTTGCTAGAAAACCTTGGCTCACCATGGGTCTGTGGCGCCATTGAATAAGATAAGCGTTTTCAGACAGAGTAAAGAGCCCTTTCAGTAAAGAGCCTGATTGGCCGAGTGGCTAGCATTCTCGTGCTCGCTACCGTATATACGTGGTTCCAGACCCGGCAGTGTCGTGGATGTTTGTATTGGTTCGGTAAATAAAACAGGTCCCGATCTAAAGTAGCTTCACAGTGTTGGGCGTAAGGCTGATAATCGCCCGTAAATAAAGAAAACAACATCTCATGTTTCGGAATAAGAAAACCTTGGCTCACCATGGGTCTGTGGCGCCATTGAATAAGATAAGCGTTTTCAGACAGAGTAAAGAGCCCTTTCAGTAAGGAGCCTGATTGGCCGAGTGGCTAGCGTTCTGGCGCTAAGCGTTCGGGTTCGAGTTCCGGCGGAGCCATGTATGTTTGTAGTGGTTCGAATCCACTTTAAACCGTAAGTACTGATCTAACATTATCTTAGAGAGTTGTGGAGGTATAGTTACTCCTCGTGCGTAGCTTATTTCCAAGCTGCACATATCTCCTGGGTAGCGCTAAGTGAGTAACGTCGGTGCAGCGCTTGTCTCAACGCATCCAAAACAATTGTCTAAGTGTTTGCAGCTGGATTAGGAAAAAAATATTTCAGTAAATACATAATTTGGATAATCTATCGAAAAATTAAATAATTTGAATAAATGTAGTTCTAAAAACAGGACATATTTAGAAAATCTAAATATATCATCGTGTAGATTAGGATTTTAGTGGGAGGAGCTAGGGAGTTGGTAGATTTCTGACGTCACTCTTAGTTCCAGCTTTTAAATGCTTGCTTTTTTGCTGCTTGCCTTATTTTCCTTGGTGATGATGTTGGAATTTCAAAAGGATCGGCCAATTCTATTTTGGGTCTCAAACGCGTCCAATCTCGATGGGTACCGAAAACCCATATCGTATAACCACCGTATTTACACCGTGCGACTTTTGGCTGTTCCCTAAACTCAAAAGACCACTCTGCGGACGCCGTTTTGAGTCGATTGGTGAGACGTCATTAGCGTCTCACAAAATCAAGCGTACTCAAACACTAATGAATATTTTGACGCCAATTTTCACAGATATCACGGACAGTGCCAGCAACCTAAAAAAAAAAAAAAAATACTTGAAATACCATATGACCGGGAATTTTAAAATGAAAATGGGTCTTACTTTTTGGACACGGTAGTAATTTCCTGATTGAAATTTTCTATAAATTTCGCTTTGAAGGTCATCCCTGCCGATGATTTTTAGTGTGCATTGAGGATTGGGAAAAAAGTTGGCCTAAGTGCATTGTGTCCGGATTGGATTACTTTGAAGGGGTTGAAATAAATTTGGGAGAATAAATGAAGAGTTTTTCAAAAAAAAAAAAAAAAAAAAAATTGCCCTTATTTTGGGGGCACAGTAGTTTTAGCTTAGCGTGTATGAGGATTCTAGTGGGAGGAGCTAGGGAGTTGATAGATTATGACGTCACTCTTAATTCCAGTCTCTAAATCTCTGACGTGTTACGGGAGTTCATTGGAAAGGGATGTTAGTGGAGTTCATTTTATGATTTCTTAATTTTGAGACATCAGTGAGTTAAAAATTAAAACGGAAAAATAAATTAACGAAGAATAAACTCCATTTATAATTTAAAATTCCACCTACGTCAAGAATCTGGAATTATCTCATTCCCAGATGTGCAGCTAAATAATTGACTCGGGATTATTTTTTTTTGTACCTCTTAATATTCATTTAAGAAACAACAAACGAGAAAGTTGTGAGGTTGCAGCAATTTAAAAGGCAATAATTAAGTGGAACAATCACGGAACTAATTGCTCTGAAAGTAATTAAAAGGGCTAATTTGAGAGAGCACGAATTACTTTCGCGGAATGCTCTTAATTTCTTATTAAATAGCAATAAAGTCACGCTAAAAACCGTCCTCGTGCGACTCATTAGTTTGAAGCAAAACAAAGAGCTTTGTTTTGCTTGAGATGGTCCTTAATTTTAATGTTAACTGCCATGGAAGTTAAAAAATAAACATTTATAATTATTTTTACAGCAGCAAATAATAATTGCTTTTGAAACAATAGTTTATTTTCTACTTTTATTTGCAAATACATTAACAGGATGCCGTTCTTGTATTCACATGATCAATACCTTGACTTTTGATAGATATTAACACTACAACGACAAATTTGTAAGATTCAGCGTTACCTAAAATGCATGATAGAAGGGGACCTGCGACATTATATTGATAGCTATCATCCCTAGAATATTAATTGAACAACGTCAAAGAGGATTTTAACGATTAGAATCCTAATCCTGGGGGGCCTGGTGGCCGAATGGCTAGCGCTCTGGCACTCGGTACCATAGATATCGGGTTTGAATCCCTGGCTGCGCCATGGATGTTTGTAGTGGTTCGAAATCCACTTTAAGCCGTAGGTCCCGGCCTCCCCTATAGAATGTCACAAAGCTCAGACTTTTTCTCACCGACATCATTCCCAAACTGTAAAGGGAAACTCGGGTCTAGACGCAGTCGTGTGGTGTAGTAGTAGGAATCCTAATACAAGGAGCCTAATGGAAGGACAGTCCGACCTACAGATTTATCACGCCTATTTATGGTATTGAAAACTTTGGTAACGAACTTTTGGCTTAGATATAGTTTCTCTTTTTTTTTTCAAATTCGGCCCTCGGAAGTCTAACTTACTTATTATTCATCAGGCCGTTTCGTTGGTTTTCATAAGGCAAATAATTGAGCTAATTTATGAGTTTAAGATCCTGGAATAGTTCATCAATGATACTAAATTATTCTTATTATGCAGATTTTAAAAATCGTAAGTTTTAAAAGTAAATTTTACGAATTACTTTTATTAAAAATTATAAAAAAAATATTTAATATAAATGTATAAATAAAATTCATTGTAATTATCCAAATGCTTAATATCCCCCTTCACTGTAATTACTCAAATACATGTCCGCCACCAATTTCACCATCCAAATTCATAGTATCCACCATCATTGCTGCCATCCAAATACTTAGCATCCACCACAATTAATTAATAAATTAACAAAGAATAAACTCCATTTATAATTTAAAATTCCACCTACGTCAAGGATCTGGAATTATCTCACTCCCAGATGAGCTGCTAAATAATTGACTCGGAATTATTTTTTTTGTACCTCTTAATATTCATTTAAGAAACAACAAACGAGAAAGTTGCGTGGTTGCAGCAATTTAAAAGCAAATAATAATTGTAATTATATAAATAAATAGCATTATTGAATTCCACCATCCAATTACAACTGATGAAATTCACAGCATCCACCACAATTGAAACTGATGAAATTCACAGCATCCACCACAATTGAAACTGATGAAATTCACAGCATCCACCACAATTGAAACTGATGAAATTCACAGCATCCACCACAATTGAAACTGATGAAATTCACAGCATCCACCACAATTGAAACTGATGAAATTCACAGCATCCACCACAATTGAAACTGATGAAATTCACAGCATCCACCACAATTGAAACTGATGAAATTCACAGCATCCACCACAATCTGAAACTGATGAAATTCACAGCATCCACCACAATTGAAACTGATGAAATTCACAGCATCCACCACAATCTAAACTGATGAAATTCATAGCATCCACCACAATCTAAACTGATGAAATTCATAGCATCCACCACAATCTAAACTGATGAAATTCATAGCATCCACCACAATCTAAACTGATGAAATTCATAGCATCCACCACAATTGAAACTGATGAAATTCATAGCATCCACCACCATTGCAACCATACAAGTACATAGTATCCATTACTCTTGCAACCATCCAGTACATAGTATCCATCACTCTTGCAACCATCCAGTACATAGTATCCATCACTCTTGCAACCATCCAGTACATAGTATCCATCACTCTTGCAACCATTCAGTACATAGTATCCATCACTCTTGCAACCATCCAGTACATAGTATCCATCACTCTTGCAACCATCCAGTACATAGTATCCATCACTCTTGCAACCATCCAGTACATAGTATCCACCACTTTTCTAACCTTTCCAACTCAGAGTATTCACCACCATTGCAACCAACCAAATACATAATATATTTTTACCATTATAACCATGCAAATAGTACACACCAACTTTATAACCAGCCAAATACATAATATCGATCCCCATACGAGTACATGGTATCCATCACAATTTTGATTGTTCAAATACATAGTATCTATTACAATTGTAATCATTCATACACATAGTACCTATTGCAGTCATTCATACACATAGTACCTATTGCTATTGTCTATTACCTATTATTAGTGTCCCAAACTTTTTAACTTTTCTAACTCACAGTATTCACCATAATTGTAACCACCAAATACTACAAATATCAACTACAGTTTTAAAACTGTAAGTGCATAGTATCCATTACAATTTTGATTAAGTACATTACTATTGTAACTATTCAAATACATAGTACTTAATACAATTGTGATCATCCAAATACATGGTATCTATTACCATCATAACCATACAAATTCAAATTATCTATTACCATTGTATATACATATTATCCTATACTCATTGTATTTTGACTATTGACGGCTTATAACATTCTAACTTATAATGATTATAATATTTTACAACTACTACTATTAATATTTGGACTATTAAAGACTTAAATATTCTGTTTGTATAAATTAAAGGAATTCCATAAAAAATGTATCACTTAAAATTAGAAGTCGATTTTTTTAACTATCTAGGTTTAGCTTTCGTTTCTTGATAAGCATTGTCAATCGAAAAGGTTCAATAAGTTTGTATTGGTTGGACGATGGAGATGATAAATCTGTACACCTGAATGTTTTTTTTTTTTTTTTTGGTTTTTTTTGCTGATTATGAGAAAAGGGGTGTGAATCACACCTCCTGAGGATGTACATTCCAAATTACTGTTATACAGGGTGATTATAAATAAAGTCCCATTTACAAAATGCTGTAAAAAATAGAACTACTCGTTAAAATGAGTTCAAATTTGAACTAAAGATACTTGAAGAAAGGTGAAACGGTATGGCATCAAAAAAAGTTCCAAAGTGTATTAATAGATGACGCTGAAAGCGGCATAAAGAAAATGAATTCGGTTGCCAGCGATATTTTGAATTTGGAATTATTTGGCATGAATTGCACATTCAACCAATTTTAGTGTTCAATGTGATTGATTGTTTCGGTTTTTTGACGAATAAAATGACTTCCAAGTCATTCAGCAGTTGTGACACTGTGAGTGGAAAGCCCATCCACCACGGTGAGGTCATACCAAATAGGACTGGAAAAATCAGTGGAACTCTTTTTTTGATGCCATACCTTTTACCCCCTTCTTCAAGTATCTTCAGTTCAAATTTGAACTCAATGTGGTTCCTTTTTTACAGCATTTTTGAAAGTGGGACTTTAATTATAATCACTTTGTATATTGTGTTCTAATGTATAACGCTACTTATATGCTAATTGTCTAGTTAATCACTGTAGCTGAAAACAGTTTAAAAAATTGTGATACAGCTTTGTGCTGTTAAATTTATGATGTTCGTACTCATGTGTTAAAGAATTAAGTATATTATCAATGTAGTTTTCTGGCGCTCGGTACCACAGGTTTCGGGTTTAAGTCCTGGTGGTGTTATGGATGTTTGTAGTGGTTCGGAATTCACTTTAAACAGTAGGTCCCGGTCTAATAAGATCGCAGAGTGTTGCGGGGGTGCTTTTAGTCTGCGTCCGTAGTTTATCTTCAAGCTACATACAGCTCCTGGGTAATGCTAAGTGAGTAACGTCGGTGCAGCGCTTGCCTTAAGGCATCTAAGACAATTATCCAAGTGTTTGTCAGCTGCATTAGAACAAAAAAAAAAAAAAAAATCAATATAGTTTACGTTTCCTTTATTTTTATTAAATTAACATAAATTTTATATTATTTTTAATCACTTAATAATTTCCTAATGCATAATTCATGATCTTCACATAAAGGAGCAATTTTAAAAACAGCCAGCAAGCATTTAAGATTTGTATTCAATGGCGTCAAAAAGGTATTTTTAAAATGGCGTCAAAAATAAAAATGATTCGTATCAATAAAAAAAAATATAAACTGAGACTTTAAAAGAAAACAATCACGGTTTGATTTGGAGTCACTTCAACGACTTCGGAACTCATTACTTTGCCTGCGAGCAAAGCAAAAAGAAATAATTCGCTGCTAGAAAAATTTTTAGAAGAAAATTCTTCCTAACCACACACCGAAAATACTTTTTTTTTTTTACTCCGTTCTCAATCAAGTTAGTTCAGACAATGACATTTTGAAAAAAAAAAAAAAAACTAACAAAACAGTGCACTGATCGAAACATGAAGCAAATAAAAAAAAAAAAAAAAAAACATACAAAAGAGAAAAAAAAAAAAAGTCATACAAGTGTACTATTTGCCATGAAGCTAAAAAGAAAAGATTGAAAATCAAAAAAGTAAAAAAAAAAAAAAAAAAAATCTTTAGGAAACTTTGTTTTGATGTTTAACAGTCTACAATGATAAAGTTTTTTTTATTTTTGAGGAAAAGTAACAATTTGTTCATCTACACTTTCTGATTAAAAGAGAATTGTTTCTTTGTGATAGTCATGCTCGAAATCAAGGTATTTGAAAGATTAAAGATCATATGATCTCAATCATTATTGACAATGAAAGTCACGTGAATTTTTCTGAAGAGTGCACTGTGAAGTATTTGGAAAATATGCCACTTTTTAATACGTTTTTATTAGTTTCACCTGTATGTTTGTTTGTAACTGACTCTTTGGGCTCAATTTTGCCCTACTTTAAGTGATGCAGATTTAATTTAAACGTTGTAGACTTATCAAGGACCGACGACACTAAAATAGTTTGATAAGTTTATTATCTTATCACGATTAGGATCGCCAGGATGAGTGATTTTTATTTTAACTTATGAAGAGCAATTAAGCCCATGTAGGATGAAAGTACCCAAGACATTCAAAAATACGTGGGACAACGGATACCGCGCCTGAATACGGATCAGGAGATTCCCTGTTCGAATCCTGGCTGGCTCGACCTATTCGCATTTAGCCTTTGTTTTACTCACAATTAAATTATTGTAAGAACTAAAGTTCCAGTCCTCCGTACTGGGACCTCATTTAAATATTATAGTTTAAAAACACTAAAAAACACGCTTTTAGAGTTAATCTAACTAAAAAGTAAAAAATAATTGTAAACATAAGAATAAAATTACTGACGAGAAAATGAATGCCACTGTTTTAAAAGCGTGGGGTGCTTTGTATGACATTTTTAAACTAACTCTGCATTTCGGAATGAAACTAGTGGAAAAATTAAAACGATTGATATGGAGCACCCCACGCTTTTAGAGCAGTGGCATTCATTTTCTCGTCAGTCATTTTATTCTTATGTTTACAATTATTTTTTACTTTTTAGTTTGATTTATTCTAAAAGCGTGATAATAATTAAAATTTTTTTTATTTTTTTTTAAACTATAATTTGTGTTATAAATAACTGTGTCGAGTTTATTGCAAAACCAGGGCAGCGTGATAATGACATTTTTGAATAATGTCTGAATTAAAATTTCGTAATTATAATCATTTTATTTAATGTAAAGAATTCAGTTCTTGAAATTTTCTGACAGTATGTCTTCATAATTACAGTATATCATCGAATGTCTGATATAGGTCTGGTTACGTTCAATGGCTTACACTGTGTTGCATTATTTTATAGTGTTGACATTTTTGCAGAATATCTTGTATTTCATGCCAGATATTGAACGAAAAGTCTTATTGGATTCAGTGTTTGATATTTTTCTGAACTTACTGATGTATGGCATTGTGCTAATTTTCATATTGTATTTAATGCCTGACATTGCATTTTGAATAGTGATGCCTGACATTGCTTTGAATAGTGATTTTTGAATAGGATGACATTGCTTTGAATAGTGATGCCTGACATTGCTTTGAATAGTGATGCCTGACATTGCTTTGAATAGTGATGTCTGACATTGCTTTGAATAGTGATGTCTGACATTGCTTTGAATAGTGATGTCTGACATTGCTTTGAATAGTGATGTCTGACATTGCTTTGAATAGTGATGTCTGACATTGCTTTGAATAGTGATGTCTGACATTGCTTTGAATAGTGATGTCTGACATTGCTTTGAATAGTGATGTCTGACATTGCTTTGAATAGTGATGTCTGACATTGCTTTGAATAGTGGATGTCTGACATTGCTTTGAATAGTGATGTCTGACATTGCTTTGAATAGTGATGTCTGACATTGCTTTGAATAGTGATGTCTGACATTGCTTTGAATAGTGATGTCTGACATTGCTTTGAATATTGATGTCTGACATTGCTTTGAATAGTGATGTCTGACATTGCTTTGAATAGTGATGTCTGACATTGCTTTGAATAGTGATGTCTGACATTGCTTTGAATAGTGATGTCTGACATTGCTTTGAATAGTGATGTCTGACATTTTATGTATTCATTGATCTGAATATATTTATGTATGCATTTGAATAGGGATGTCTGACATTGCTTTGAATATTTATGTATGCATTGCTCTGGATGTCTGACATTGCTTTGAATAGTTATGTATGCACTCATTGCTCTGAATATATTTGTGTCTCTTACTGTGTCTTATTGTGTTTAATGTCTTGTATTAAGTGTTTGATATCGAACTAAAAGTCTTGTATTTAGTGTCGATATTGTGATGTGTCTGATATCGAACTAATATTGTGATGAAGGTTTCGTATTAAATGTTTGATATCGAACTAAAAGTCTTGTTGGATCCAATGTTTAACAATTCTCTGAACGCGCTGATGTCAGGTATTGTGCTAAATTTCTGGTTGTATTTAATGCTTGACATTGATCTGTATATAATGGTGTCTGACATTGCTCTAATTGTTGACATTGTTCTGGTTGCTTTGAATATATTTGTGTCTTAATGTGCTCTTAGTTTCTTGATGTCTGATATTGTGCTAAATATCTTACGCAGAGTATCTTGTAGTATTCAGTGGCAAACCTTTTACTTATTGATTTGCATTCATGTCTGATATTGTGATGAATGTTGGTATTCAATGTCTGATATTGAGATAAGTCTTGTTGGATTCAGCTTTTGTTATTTCTGTAAACGTGCTGATGTCTGGTATTGTGCTAAATTTCTTGTTGTATTTAATGCTTGACATTGATCTGTATGTATTAGTGACTGACATTGCTCTGAATATTGATGTCTGATATTGCTTTGAATGTATTTGCATCTTAATGCACTCTTAGTGTCTTGATGTCTGATATTGTGTTTAATATCTTACTCTGAGAATCTTATGACGTTCAGTGGAAAACCATTTGCTTATTATCTTGTATTCAATGTCTGACATTTCCCATTCCCCCTATTATTACAATTTTAATCAATTTTGTTTATGGATATCACATATTTTCCATTCACACTGAAGTAGAGATTGAAGAGGAATTAGACATTTAATTTTTAATATGCGTTAAATGCAGAATAGTTTGAAACATTGAATTAATCATGTCAGTCAGAAACAACTATATCATTTAAAGATCAATATTTTTTTAACATAAAAAGTCCTCAAACAAAATATTTTTATTTTCTTGTAAAATATTTTACAGCATATAAAAGTATTTATTTTTTTTTTTCTATAATTCCATCGATAAAACGTAAAATATGCCCTTCTTTTCGCCAACACACAGTACAAGCATAAAGTTCCTTTCATGATAGGCAATGGACTTTTGGAGAAATTAAGAGTTAAATTTACTAAAAGCATTACATCGACCATCACTACGAAGAAAATGGAATTTAATTTCACCATTGAATATGGCTTGACTCTAAAAAACATTAAGCTTTGAATAAGGATTTTAGTTAATGATATTCTTTAGATTTCTCTTCGAAAGTAAAATGTTCAGTTGCGTCTACGGAACCAAAATTATTTGCTATTCAATATACTTTCAGAAATGGTTCTGCAGAAATATGCTTTACCACTTTCAAAAAGTAGATATAACATTCACAAAGGATGTTTTGCAATTTCACAAATAATTTTTTTCTTGGTCTTGAAATTTGATAAGCTCCATTTTTAACACTCTGAACATGATTGCTGTCAGCTATTATCTTGAACGTTTTGTGTTTTATGTCTGACAGTACGCTGAATGTCGTACACTGAATGTTCTATGCTGTTCGATGTTCTTCATTGATGTCTTTTGTACTGCTTGATGACACTGTGATAAATATCTTATGCTGTTCGATCATCTTCATTTGATGTCTGACATTGTGATGAATATCTTTGCTTAGACATTGATTGTCTGTGATAAATATCTTATGCTGTATCATCTGACATTGTGATGAATATCTTATGCTAGACATCTTTGATATCTGCCCCTGTGATAAATGTCTTATGGTGTTCTAAGTTCTTCATTGATCACTGAATGAATTATGCATTGATGTCGGACGCTGTACTGAACTGACTGGTGTCGGACGCGAATCATGCTGTTCTTCTGGTTCATGAATGATGTCTGACATTGTTCTTCACTGGACGCTGTATGAATTTTCTTCAATATCTTATGCTGTTAGACATCTGAATGCCATGCTGATCTTATCTGAATGACCCTTCACTGGTGTCGGATAAATATCTTATTACTGTCCGTTCTTCATTTTAATTGTACTGAATGCCGTATGCTGTTCTTCATTGTGATGAATATCTGAATGCTGTGAATGACATCTGACTGGTGTCATGCACTGAATATGCTGACTGGTGTCGGACGTGATAAATGTCTTCATGGTGTTGCACTGAAAGTTCTTCACTGGTGTTGAACGGTATGCTGTTCTTCTGGTGAACGCTGTACTGAATGAATTATGCAGTATGCTGTTTTTCACTGGTGTGATGATCTGCCATTGATGTTCTTCACTGGTGTGACACTGTACTGAATGCCGTATGCCTTCACTGGTGTCGGACGCTGTACTGAATGCCGTATGCTGTTCTTCACTGGTGTCGGACGCACTGAATGTATGCTGGATCGGACGCTGTGATGAATATGTTCTTCATGGTGTTGCACTGAATCATGCTGTTCTTCACTGGTGTCGGACGCTGTACTGAATGCCGTATGGCTGTTCTTCATCTGGACGCTGACTGAATGAATTATGCTGTTCTTCACTGGTGTCGGACGCACTGAATGCTGTTCTTCACTGGTGTCGGACGCTCTGAATTATGCTGTTCTTCACTGGTGTCGGACGCTGTACTGAATGCCGTATGCTGTTCTTCACTGGTGTCGGACGCTGATGAATCTGGCACTGTGTCTGACACTGTGCTGAATGTGCTGACCAATTAATACCGCACTGATTTTTTCTTCTTTTCTTCTTTTTATAAACTTAATTTAATTTGCCCAATCATTTTATATTACGGCATATGATTTTGAATTCATCCATTTCAGATTTGAATTTATTTTGCAGTTTGCCTTAGAGATTTCTTTCTGAAGACAACAGCTTAACAAAAATTCTAAAATTTCTATTTTCGAATCTATAAATAGGTTTCGTAAAACAATAAGACTATCCTACTGGTTCATTAAAAAAATAAATAATAGCTTCCGAATAGATTTTAAGTTATATTCTTAAATTTGTTAATGATGAAAAATTAATTAAATAAAAATTTTGTTGGTTCTTTGTTAGGATTTTCTGGCACAATATTTTGTCTTTCATATTAACTATAATTAAGAATTCAATAGAGATTTTTTAGTTGTTAAGAAAAAAATAGTGAATGGTGTATATTCAATTTTAGCAGTCCTTCTATATTCTTAAATAAAATAGCAAAACATGCCATAGGCTAGTACTCACAAGAAATCCATTTTAACTCCAAGTAACGTCCTTTATGGTTAAAAAGGAATTTTTCCTTTTCTTTCTTGCAGCATTTCAAACGTTTTGCTGCAAAAAAAAAAAAAGATTCGAACTTTTTTGAAGCGGATTACGATGAAGCTTAAGTTTCCTTCGAAGTACAGCACGTGTGAAAGTGTGTATCCCGGATTACTATACATTTATTTATTGCACTTCCATTTTTTTTTTCTTTTGATGTCCTTCTCTGTGGATGGCACTGCTCGAATGGTGTCTTGGGGGATTAGCAATAAAGCCGCGAATTGTTTCGTTTTGGGAACGACCTGGATTAGAAAACCTCCATTGGGAATAAAAGTGTCTCATTTTTTTCTAGTAATATATTGAATCTTTGAACAAGAAACAACCTAATAGTGTTAATAGATTTTTATATTGATAGAAGATTTTTTTATTGTTGTAAATTCATTCCATATATTAGGGAGAAGCATTAATTCGTTTTTTACCGATATTCTTCTCCTCTAGCGCGGAAACAATATATAAGGGTTTCAGAAAACAAAATTTCAGAGGTATCAATAAATATCTTCCAAATCCACTTTATATAATAATTATATGAAATTGTAAGTTTTCAATTTTCAGTGGCTTTATTAATATTAGGGGCCTGATGGCCGACTGACTGGCGCTCGGTGCCACAGATTTCAGGTTCGAGTACTGGCGGTGGCGTGAATGTTTGTAGTGGTTTGGAATCTTTTTTTAAACAGTAGGTCCCGGTATAATAGGACTATTGGGCGTAGGACTGACTGTAGAAAGAAAGCGTCTGCGGTCTCAAAATCTGACAGTGGCAGAAGGCCTTGTCCACTAGCTAAGCACTACGCCCAATGCTCTCTACAGTCTTACAACCTGTTTCCTGTTACCATTAAACAGGAACTTACGGTTTAATTTACGATTGAATCCGAACCAATATAACATTCATTGCACAGTCGGGACTCGAAGCCGAATCCTGTGGTATCAAGCCCTAGTCACTCGACAACCAGGCCCCTTACACACACACACACACACACACACACACACACACACACACACACACACACACACACACACACACACACACACACACACACACACACACACACACACACACAAATGTATGTTTGTATATATATATCATACGAATAAAAATTATATGACTCGTATATAAAAATTCATGTATATTTTATTCTTATAATACAGATTTTATTTGTAAAATAATTAATGGATTCGTATGTTATCATTTGTACTATAGTACTCGTATAATAACCATTATATTCCTTTCATTATAAAAAATAGAACTAGTGAGACATATGCAGAGAAAAATTCTCCTGATCCTTTTTTATTTTTCCAAAACACTTTAAACATCTAAAATAGTGTTCTAAATGGATGTTTAAGAATCTCTTAATAAGAAAAGGACACTTTCATATTGCCCCAGGGATAACCATTTTGCTGTATCACATAAAACCGAATTTAATATACATCCGTTTCGAAACGAATCACTTATCCGGCGAAAAAAATTACATATAAAACTCCATGCCTGCTGCACGAATCATTTTTCACTAATTGAAGCTGGATGTAAGGCCCCCTAGCATTTTTATGTCTTTAGGAACTCCAGGACCGATACTAGTCTTTCGGACTTAATTAATAATTAATGGGGCAAAAAAGAAAGAAAAAAATTCAGCCAAGTCAAGCAATCCTCTTGGTCCAGGTAAAGTTGGCTCCGAAGGGGCCTCACAGTTAAGCAATGCTGAATTGTTTCGAATTAATTATGGATGTGTTGTTTCATAAGGAGTTTGGTAACTCCTCCATGTTCTTCTTTAAATGTAGTTATTTTCCCCTACATTATTAAATTATCTTTGCCATTGAAGGAAAAATACCCATCAGATTAGGCGTGGGTGTGAATTATTTTTTTGTCGTGCTTTTACTTCCTTAAATGTTTAATAAGATACGCGGACTAGAGCTTCCTGCAAGAAGGATTAAACGGCATATTTAATTGTCCCTTTTGCATGGGCACGAGATCCGTAGTTATCACTAGAGTGAGTACGTGAAGAATTGGAGCCCTAGGGTAATGATGATAATTAGTTCGATCTGAAATGTTATGATAGGCATTAATTGGCTTATTTGCTTATGATTGTCTTCCGGCGTTTTGAATGAGTCCACACATTCAAAAGAACTTATTCAGAAATGGATGAGAATATATTTATTATATCGAGTAAATGAAATTAAATGATAATTGATTGAGTTTTCTTCGTCAATAATTTTCAAAAGCAAACATTTCAACACAATGACATCCCAAAAGAATTAGCGAACTTTTTTTCAAATATATTTTCGTTCTTTGAAAATATTAAATTCTCTTTTTCTCACAATAAAAAATCGATTTGGATTTTGAACGGAGAAATAAATAAAATATATATATATATATATATATATATATATATATATATATATATATATCCTTTTGGCAGTCACCGAAACATGAGATGTTGTTTTCGTCAGCGTATAGAGTTGTAAGCACTAGGCCCCATGCTGTACAGTCATTTTAGATCTGGACATACGGTTAAAAGTGGATTCTGAACTAGTACAAATATCCATGACATCCTCGGGACTCGAACCCAAAACAGGTGGTATGAAGTGCAAGTATATATATTCGTATGCTATATGTATAGCAAAAATAAAAATGTGTGATTCCTAAATAAAAATTCATGTAAGTTCATATGTATTCATATAATATAAAGTTTAATCGTATTATTATTATTCGTAAAATAAATAATGTATTCGTATATTAGCATTTGTATAATATGAGATATATTTGTTTCATAGTATTCATATAACCCTTAAATTCCTTTCGTTATAAAAATAGAACTATTGAGACGTGTATAGTGAAAAATTCTGTCCGGTACTTTTTTCTTTTTCCAAAATACTTTAAGCACTAAATTAGTGTTCTAAATTGATTTTTAAGAATATCTTAATAAAGAAAGAAGAATACTTTCATATTACCACAGGGATAACTTTATTGCAGGATCACATAAAAACCAAATTTAACATACCTCCGTTTCGAAACAAATCACTTATCCGGCAAAAAAAAAAAAAAAAAAAAAAAACAATATGCATATAAAACTATCTGCCTGCTGCCCGAAGCATTTTTCTTTATGCCTCGACAAATTGTTCGAGTCCGGTGAGGTGTAAAAATACCTACTTATCACTCATTGAGACTGGATGGACGAACAGCCATCATTTTTCTGTCTTCAGAACTCCAGGACCGGGACTAGTCTTTCGGACTTAATTAATAATTAATGGAGCAAAAAGAAAAGAAAAAATGAACCAAGTGAAGCAATCCTCCGGGTCCAGGTAAATCTGACGCAGTTGGCTCCGATGAGGCCTCACAGTTTAGCAGTACCGAATTTTTCGAATTAATTATGGATGTGTTGCTTCATAAGGAGATTGGTAACTCAACCATGCTCTTCTTTAAATATAGCTCTTTTTCCCCCTACATTATTAAATTATCTTTTCCATTGAAGAAAGAGTACCCGTCGGATTAAGAGTGGGTGGGAAATATTTTTTACATTTTTTTACTTCCTTAAATGTTTAATAAGATGCGCGTACAGGAGTTTCCTGCAAGAAGGATTAAATGGCATATTTAATTGTCCCTTTTGCATGGGCACGATTTCCGTAGTTATCACTAGAGTGAGTACATGAAGAATTGGAACATTATGGTAATGATGATAATTAATTGGATCAGAAATATTACGATAAGCATTAATGGCTGATTTGCTTACTTATGTTGTCTTCTTCCTTAATGGATGAATCCACACTTTCAAAGGCACTTATTCAGAAATGGATGAGAAAATATTTAGTATATCGAGTAAATAGAATTAAATAATAATTGATTGAGTTATCTTCGTCAATAATTTTGGAAAGCAAACATTTCAACATGATAACATCTAAAAAGTATAAACGAATTCTTTTTCCAAAGATATATTTTCGTTATTCGAGTGTATTTTTTATTCATTTAATACATATTTTATTCGTATGAATATTAAAATTATTAAATTCTACTTTAATTTCCTTTTTAACCAAAGGAAAAATTTCAATTGGATGTAGAGTGGGTGGGTATTAATTTCTGACGTACTATTATTCGGTAATTGGTTAGTAAAATACTAGTAGAACTTTCAGTAAGGAGGATTACACGACACATTTATTTATCTTTTTCGTCAATACGAAATCCGTAAATTCCATTAAAGTATACAAATAATTTTAACCCTAGTATAATGAGGATAATTAGTTCAATATGATATATTATGATACGCACTAATCTGAATAATAAATGATAAATTCTTCTAAAAGATGTAAGTAATCGTCTAAATGATGTAAGTATACTTTGCAAAGCATTTTTTAGAAAATATTATGATTATTACTTGTATTATGTAATGTATTCGTATGTAATGTATTCGTATGTAATGTATGTATTATGTATGTAATATGTAATGTATGTATTATGTAATGTATTCGTAAATTTTTCGTATATTATAGTATATTGCAACCGTATTATTTCAACTCATATATTTTACATTGTATTCGTGTCATAATTAGTGTAATATATAATGCTTTCGACATATTAATCAGTGAAACTCGTATAATTTTATTCGTGTGATATTAAAATTATAAATCATACGAATAAAAAAAAAAAAAGATTCATGTATGAAAATTCAAGTATATTTTGTTCGCATGATTTTTATTCGTATTAAATATTGTATTCGAATTATCATTATCATATATGCTATATTTGTATTATAGTACTCTTATAATAACCTTAATATTTCTTTCGTTAGTTTGTTGTTATACATCGTAATTTAAGCAACCAAAAAAGAAGTATTGAGATGTAGACAAAGAAAAATTTTCTCCGATCCTTCCTTTCTGTTATTTTTCTTAAAAATAAAAATTAGCGTTCTAAATGGATTTTTAAGTATATCTTAATAAAGAAATAACACCACTTTCATATTGCCACAGGGATAACTATTTTGCCGGATCACATAAAAACCAAATTTAATATAGCTCCATATCGAAACAAATCACTTATCCGGCAAAAAAAAAGTAAAAAAAAAAAAAAAATGTATCTAAAACTACCCGCCTGCTGCCCGAATCATTTTTCTTTATGCCTCGACAAATCGTTCAAGTCCGGTGAGGTGTAAAAAGACCTACTTATCACTAATTGAGAACGGACGGAAGGCCCGCTGGCATTTTTTTGTCTTCAGAACTCCAGGACCGGGACTAGTCTTTCGGACTTAATTAATAATTAATGGAGCAAAAAAGGAAGAAAGAAAAAATGAACCAAGTCAAGCAATCCTCCAGGTCCAGGTAAGGTTGAGGGAGTTGGCTCCGAAGGGGCCTCACAGCAAGCAATGCCGAATTGCTTCGTATTAATTATGGATGTGTTGCTTCATAAGGAGATTGGTAACTGAACCATGTTCTTCTTTAAATATAGTTCCTTTTTTTCCCCTACATTATTAAATTATCTTTTCCATTGAAGAAAGAATACCCATCGGATTAAACGTGGTTGTGAATTATTTTTGTCGTGTTTTTACTTCCTTAAATGTTTAATACGATACGTACTAGAACTTCCTTCAAGAATGATTAAACGGCGTATTTAATTGTCCGTTTTGCATGTTTACGAGATCCATAATTATCACTAGTAACTACATGAAGAATTGGACCCCTAGGGTAATGATGATAATTAATTTGATCTGAAATGTTATCATATGCAATAAATGGTTGATTTGCTTATGATTGTCTTCTTGCTTTTTGGATGAATACACACTTTCAAAAGTATTTATTCAGAAATAAATGAGAAAATATTTATTATATTCAGCAAATGGAATTAGATGACAATGCCGTTATCTTCATCAATAATTTTCAAAAGCAAACATTTAAACATCATAATATCGCAAAAGAATTAGCGAATTTTTTCCAAAGATATTTCCTTTCTTTGAAATGATTAAATTCATCTTTTTTCTATCTATTCACTAAAGGAAAAAAATGTGTAATGAATAAATATATACTTCTTCAATTGCGGCACATGCCCATGGGGGCCAAGTTCTTCTGCCTTTTGGCTGCTTTCTTTAGCGATTAGGGTTGTAAGCAGTACGCGAAATGCTCTGCAGTTATTTTTGATCTGGACAGGTTTACGGTTTAAAGGGATACCGAACCAGCACAATCGAAATCTGTGTTGTCAAGCGCAAGCCACTCGACCATCAGGTTATATTTATATATATTACTACGAATGAAAAATATGGTTCATATATAACAAATTACTGTACGGTCTATTCGTATATAGTACATAATTTAATCGTACAATTATTATTCGTAAAATAAATATTGTATTCGTATATTATCATTTGTATAAAATAAGCTATATTTGTATTATAATACTCATATAACCATTATATTCCTTTCGATATAAAAAATAGAACTATTGAGTCTTGCACAGAGAAAATTTCCCTCTGATCCTTCCTTTAATTTAGATTTTTAAGAAAAAAAAAAATGTTTTCTAAATGGCTTTTTAAGAATCTCTTAATAAAGAAGGAAGAACGCTTTCATATTCCCAGAGGGATAACTACTTTGCCGGATCACATAAAAAACCAAATTTAATATACCTGCATTTCGAAACAAATCACTTATCCGGCAAAAAAAATGTATTTATAAAACTACCTGCCTGATGCCCGAATCATTTTTCTTTGTGCCTCGACAAATTGTTCAAGTCCGGTGAGGTGTAAAAAGACCTACTTATCACTCATTGAGACTGGATGAAACGCCCTCTACCATTTTTATGCCTTTAGAACTCCAGGACCGGGACTAGTCTTTCGGACTTAATTAATAATTAATGGAGCAAAAAAGAAAGGAAAAAATGAGCCAAGTCAAGCCATCCTCCAGGTCCAGGTAAGGTTGAGGAAGTTGGCTCCGAAGGGCCTCACAGTTAAGCAATGCCGAATTGCTTCGTATTAATTACGGATGTGTTGCTTCATAAGGAGATTGGTAACTGAACCATGCTCTTTTGCATGCTGTTTTTTCCCCCTACATTATTAAATTATCTTTTCCATTGAAGGAAAAATGCCCATCGGATTAAGCGTGGGTGTGAATTATTTTTGATTTTAAGTGTTTCTTTTTCTTTAAATGTTTAATAAGATACGCGTACTAGAGCTTCCTGTAAGAAGGATTAAACGGCATATTTATCTGACCCTTTTGGATGGGCACGATATGCGTAATTATCACTAGAATGACTACGTGAAGAAGTGGTGTCCTACGGTTATGATGATAATTAATTCGATCTGAAATGTTGTCATATGCCATAAATAGTTGATTTCCTTATGGTTATCTTCTTCCTTTTTGGATGAGTCTACAGTTTCAAAAGCTCTTATTCAGATATTGAGATAATATTTATTATACTGAGTAAATGGAATTAAAGGATAATTGATTGAATTATCTTCGTCAATGATTTTCAAAAATAAGCATTTTCAATTCAATAACATTTAACATAAAAAGGATTAGCGAATTTTTGCAAAAGTTATTTTCGTTCTTTCAAATTATAAAATTATCTTTTTTACAAAATCAAAAAAATTTCGAATTGCATTTTGAGTGGGTGGGTATTATTTTTGACGTACTATTATTTCAGCAAATGTTTAATAAAATACTCGTAAAACTTTCAATAAGAAGGATTACACGACACATTTAATTGACTTTTTTCATCAATACGAAATCCGTAAATATCATTAAAGTGTCCAAGGACTTTAACCCTAGCGTAATGATGGTAATTAGTTCAATCTGATATATTATGATACACATTAAACTGAATAATAAATGATAAAGTCTTCTGTATGGTTGGTTGTAAGTATACTTTGCAAAGCACTGTTTTAGAAAATATCTTGATTATTACTTTTATTATTGTTTAATATGTAATGTATTCGTATATTGCAATCGTATTATTTCAACTTACATATTTTACATTGTATTCGTATCATTATTTGTGTATTTCATAATGCTTTCGAATTATTAATCAGCCAAACACGTATAAATTTATTCGTATAATATAAATATTATAAATCATATGAATAAAAAAATATGGGATTCGTATATAAAAATTCATGTATATTTTTTTCGTATGACTTTTACTCGTATAATAAATATTGTATTCTTATTATCATTATAATATATGCTATATTTGTATTATTTGTATTGTATATTTGCATCCAATATATTTCTTTCGTCAGTTTATCGTTATTCATTGTAATTTAAACAAAAAATAGAACTATTGAGACATGCACTGAGAAAATTTTTTTAGATTCTTTCTTCCGTTTTTTCTTAAAAATCCGAATTAGTGTTCTAAATGGATTTTTAAGGATCTCTTCATAAAGGAAGGAGAACACTCTCATATTGCCACAGGGATAACTATTTTGCCGGACCACATAAAAACCAAATTTAATATAGCTCCATTTCAAACCAATTACTTATCCGACAAAAAAAAAAAAAGTTTATATATACCCACCTGCTGCCCGAATCAAAAGCACTTATTCAGAAATGGATGGAAATTATATTCAGCAAATGGAATTAGGGGATAATAGCATTATCTTCATCAATAATTTTCAAAAGCAAAAATTTAAACACAATAACATCCAAAAGAATTAGAGAATTTTTTCCAAGATATTCCCGTTCTTTGAAATGATTAAATTCATCTTTTTTTCTTTCTATTCACTAAAGGAAAAAATGTGAAATGAATATATGTATATATATATATAATACGAATGAAAAATATGATTCGTATATAACAAATTAAAGTACGTTTTATGCATATTGTACATAATTTAATCGTATAGTTATTATTCGTAAAATAAATATTGTATTCGTATATTATCATTTGTATAAAATAAGCTATATTTGTATTATAATACTCATATAACCATTGTATTCCTTTCGTTATAAAAAATAGAACTATTGAGTCTTGCACAGAGAAAATTTCCCTCTGATCCTTTCTTTTCTTCAAAATACTTTAAAAATCTAAATTAGTGTTCTAAATGCATTTTTAAGAATCTTTTAATTAAGAAATGAGAAGTCTTTCATATTGTCACAGGTATAACTATTTTGCCGGATCACATAAAAAAACAAATTTAATATAGCTCCATTTCGAAACAAATCACTTATCCGACAAAAAGAAAAAAAAAATATGCATATAAAACTATCTGTCTGATGCCCGAAGCATTTTCTTCGTGCCTCGACAAATTGTTCAAGTCCGGTGAGGTGTAAGAAGACCTACTTATGACTAGTGAGACTGGATGGAAGACTCGCCAGCACTTTTATGTCTTCAGAACTCCAGAACCGGGACTAGTCTTTCGGACTTAATTAATAATTAACGGAGCAAAAAAAAAAGAAAGAAAAATGAGCCAAGTCAAGCCATCCTCTAGGTCCAGGTAAGGTTGAGGGAGTTGGCTCCGAAGGGGCCTCACAGTTAAGCAATGCCGAATTGCTTCGTATTAATTATGGATATGTTGCTTCATAAGGAGATTGGTAACTCAATCATGTTCGTCTTTAAATATAGCTTTTTTTCCTGCTACATTATTAAATTATCTTTTCCATTGAAGGAAAAATACCCGTTTGATTAAGCTTGAGTGTGAATTATTTTTTGTCGTCTTTTACTTCCTTAAAAGTTTAATACGATACACGGACTAGAGCTTCCTGCAAGAAGGATTAAACGGCATATTTAATTGTCCCTTTTGCATGGGCACGAGATCCGTAGTTATCACTAGAGTGAGTACGTGAAGAATTGGAGCCCTAGGGTAATGATGATAATTAATTTGATCTGAAATGTTATGATAGGCATTAATTGGCTTATTTGCTTATGATTGTCTTCCGGCGTTTTGGATGAGTCCACACATTCAAAAGAACTTATTCAGAAATGGATGAGAATATATTTATTATATCGAGTAAATGAAATTAAATGATAATTGATTGAGTTTTCTTCGTCAATCATTTTCAAAAGCAAACATTTCAACACAATCACAATAACATCCCAAAAGAATTAACGAACTTTATCAAATATATTTTCGTTCTTTGAAAATATTAAATTCTCTTTTCACACAATAAAAATCGATTTGGATTTTTGAACGGAGAAATATATATATATATATATATAATCTAGAAGCCAGAAGGTTATATATCCTTTTGGCAGTTATCGAAACATGAGATGTTGTTTTCGTCAGCGTATAGAGTTGTAAGCACTAGGCCCCATGCTGTACAGTCATTTTAGAATTGGATATACGGTTAAAGGGGATGCCGAACTAGTACAAATATCCCATGACATCCTCGGGACTCGAACCCAAAACAGGTGGTATGAAGTGCAAGTATATATATTCGTATACTATATGTATAGCAAAAAAAAATAAAAATGTGTGATTCCTAAATAAAAATTCATGTAAGTTCATATGTATTCATATAATATAAAGATTAATCGTATTATTATTCGTAAAATAAATAATGTATTCGTATATTATCATTTGTATAAATGAGATATATTTGTTTCATAGTATTCATATAACCCTTAAATTCCTTTCGTTATAAAAAATAGAACTATTGAGACGTGTATAGTGAAAAATTCTGTCAGGTCCTTTTTTCTTTTTTTTTTTTTCCAAAATACTTTAAGATCTAAATTAGTGTTCTAAATGGATTTTTAAGAATATCTTAATAAAGAAAGAAGAAGAATACTTTCATATTACCACAGGGATAACTATATTGCAGGATCACATAAAACCGAATTTAATATACATCCATTTCGAAACGAATCACTTATCTGGCAAAAAAAAAATTATATATAAAACTCCCCTGCCTGCTGCCCGAATCATTTTTCACTAATTGAAGATGGATGGAAGGCCCCCTAGCATTTTTATGACGTTAGGAACTCCAGGACCGGGACTAGTCTTTCGGACTTAATTAAAAATTAATGGAGCCAAAAAAAGAAAAAAAAATTCAGCCAAGTCAAGCAATCCTCCAGGTCAGGTAAAGTTGGCTCCGAAGGGGCCTCACAGTTAAGCAATGCTGAATTGTTTCGAATTAATTATGGATGTGTTGCTTCATAAGGAGTTTGGTCCATCCATGTTCTTCTTTAAATGTACTTCTTTTTCCCCCTACATTATTAAATTATCTTTGCCACTGAAGGAAAAATACCCATCAGATTAGGCGTGGGTGTGAATTATTTTTTGTTGTGCTTTTACTTCCTTAAATGTTTAATACGATACACGGACTAGAGCTTCCTGCAAGAAGGAGTAAACGGCATATTTAATTGTCCCCTTTGCATGGGCACGAGATCCGTAGTTATCACTAGAGTGACTACATGAAGAATCCTAGGCTAATTGTGGTATTAATTCGATCTGAAGTGTTATGATAGGCATTAATGGGTTGATTTGTTTTTCATTGTCTTGTTCCTTTTTGATTTGTCCACACTTTCAAAAGCACTTATTCAGAAATGGATGGGAAAATATTTATTGTATTCGGCAAATGGAATTAAATGATAATTGATTGAGTTTCAACACAAATAACAAATTGCAAATTTTTTTCCAAAGATATTTTCTTTTATTGAAATTATTAAATTCATCTTTTTTTTTTTTTCGTTGTTTTCGCTAAAGGAAAAATTTGAATTGAAAGTAGAGTGGGTGTGAATATTATTTTTTCACAATATTTTTATGTAAATGTTTAAATAAGATATGCATAGTGCTTTTGGTGAGAAGGATTAAACGACATATTTATTTGTCCTTTTTCACTGGTATAAGTAATATTTGTAAGCATACTTCACAAATTTTGTAAGTTTTCTTTTCAAAGCATTTATTTAAAAATAAATCAATAGATTCAATCAAAGATTTTGTTAACTTTGTCAATATCTCTGATAAATAATTTTGAAAAGCATGCATTTCAACATAATAATACGTACAAAGAATTATAGAATTCTTTCTAATGGTATTTACATACTTTGAAATTATTAAATTTTCGTAAATACTTAATAAGATACTACATATTCCGTGCAGCCTACAGTAACAAGAATTAAATGGCATACTAAATTGTCCTTTTGAATGGGTATGATATCTGCTATTATCCGTAAATATCATTAAAGTATGTAACGAATTTTAACCCTAATGTAATGATGATAATTAGTTCGATATGAAATGTTATGATACACAATAATCTGTATAATAAATATGGAAAGTGTTCTGAATTGTTTGTTGCAAGTATTCTTTGCAAAACACTTATTTAGAAATAAATCAGAAAATATCTATTATATTAAGCTAATGGAATTAAATGATAATTGATTTTGTTTTCTTTGTCAATATCTGTGATGCATAATTTTTAAAAAGCACGTCTTAATAACATGCACAAAGGTGTTTTCGTACTTTGAAATGATTAAATTCTTTTTCACAAAATAAAACAAATCTAATTGCAATTTGAGAGGGTGGGAATTATTTTTAGACGTGCTATTATTTCCGTAAATGTTTAATAATATACCGTATAGTTTCAGTAAGAAAGATTAAACGATATTTGTATTGTTCCTTTCACATCTCTACGAGATTATCAATCATCATTAGCTGGAACCCTAGGGTAATGATGATAAGTAATTCTGCATTCTTCATTGCTAGATGTCAATATGCAAAGCACTTATTTAGAAGTAAATCATAAAATATTTATTATATTAAGTTAATGGAATTAAATGATAATTGATTTTGCTATCTTTGCCAATATCTGTGATGTATAATTTGCGATAGCATGCATTTAAACATAATGGTACGTACAAAAATTATAGAATTCTTTCTAATGGCATTTTCGTCCTTTGAAATTATTAAATTTCTTAAATATTTAATAAGATACTACAGATTTAGTACATATTTTTTTTTTTAAGAATGATTAAACGACATATTAAATTGTCGTTTTGAATGGGTATGAGATCCGCTATTGTTAGCGTGTGTAAAAACCTGGAACACGTTTAATGATAAATATTATTATATGCATTATTATGATTAAAAATAAGTCATTATATTGTTGGAGTGTATTTTCCCCAGCCCTTATTTAGAAATCAGAATATATTTATTATATTTAGTAAATGAAATTAAATGATAATTGTTTGATTTATTTTGTAATTATCTGAGACGTATAATTTTCTAAACCATACTTTTCAAGATAATATCTAAAAAATCATCGGACTCTTATCAAAGAAATTTTTCTTTGGCATTATTATTTTTTTTACAGAAGTAAAAATTTGGAATGGACTTTAGTGTGGAGGTGAATTATTTTTGGCTGCAATACTCTTTCCTTAAATATTTAATAAACTAAGATGTAGAGTATTTTTAAACAGAATAAATTAGCATATTTAATTGTCCTTTTCCATCGATATGAGATCCGTAATTATCATCAGCCTTCGTTAAGAATTCGAACCCTAAGATAATGATGATTATTAACTGGATCAGAAATATTATGATATCCATTAATTTAATTACTTGTATAATAATAGTTTTCTGCATTGCTTAGCCTAGTACTTATTTAGAAGTGCATGAGAACACACTTATAATATTAAGTAAGGTATTGTAGGATGTTTCATTTTGTTATCTTGTATAATAGTTTTATGCATTGCTGGAAGTAAGTGCCTTTGCCTAACACTTATTTAGAAGATACTTATAATATTAAGTAAAGAGAATTACATGATGCTGTATTTTTGCTCTCCTTGCATTT
Source organism: Caerostris extrusa (assembly GCA_021605095.1). Lineage (NCBI taxonomy): Eukaryota > Metazoa > Arthropoda > Arachnida > Araneae > Araneidae > Caerostris > Caerostris extrusa. The sequence continues at coordinate 168,145 of BPLR01001997.1, forward strand.
TTAGATATTCTTGAAACAGTTATATTTAATCATGTTCGCATTTTCTGTTCTTAAAATGTATTATTTGGTCTCATTGACCCTTCATTACATGTTATCATAAAGAAAAGGCAATGGTTCGATTCTCCATAGTAATGTGTGTTTCAAACACAACTTTCAAAACGTAGATTCAGTAAATATTGTACCAGTGTCTCACATTGACAGGTCAGACTTGGAGATTGACGTATTTTCTTCCATACAAACTAAAGTTAAAAGCTATTCATCTTTCAGCCCTTCATAACCTTTATCAGAAAATGTATTGGTTCATGTATGTGGAGTATTTTTAACTTTTTGAAGTGATCAAACCTTTTAGTAGGTTCATGTGTTATGTTAAAAAACGACAACAGTAGCAAATTAAAAAGTATTTATAGTTATTGATCGTTTCAAAATAGTAATACTTGAAAGAATTCCCATACTATCAATGAAATCTAACCTTTTCCCTCTTCCAATACAGCCAAATCCTTTTTTCCCTTTAATTGTTTTCCTCTGTCTCAAAGTATGTTCTCTCAAAAGAAACAATTTTTATGGCATTTGCCAACACGTGCTCTCTCAGAGTAATAACTCAACTACACCAATGGTAGACCAAATGCTTATGATGCCAGCTCTCAGACACTTTTGAAAAATGGAAATTATTGATTTTCATTTTATGATATGATTTTATAATATATGAAAGCTTTACAAAGAAAACTCCTCTTATGTCATTAGCCATGGACTCATTTTATGGCCCTCCATGAAATTAGGCCAAGGTACATTCGTAGAAAGAAACTATTTTATAGCAATACTGAAGGCCTTACTCTCACAAAGAAATCACTTTATGGCAAGAACACAAACGCCTATTCTCACGAAAAGAAACTACTTTATGTCATTAGCAAATGCACACTTTTACAAATGATAATGATGCAAATGCACTAGATACAATTGAAAAATAAATGTTATATCAGTGATGATATAATTTCACAATACGATTCTGATAATGAAAGGCCCTTTATATCATTAGCCAATACACACTCGCAAAGAAATCAGCCTTTTACGGTATGAGCCAATGCATGCTTCTAGAAAGGAACATTATATGACATTAAGCAACTCATAGTCTTACACAGAAATCACTTTTGTTGTATCCCACACACACTTAATATATACACTCACAAAGAAACCACTTTATGGTATGGGTGAACGTATACGTATGCTCTCAATGAAACCCCTTTTGGTATGAGTCTACATATGTTCCTACAAAAAGAAACCATTATGTGGCATTACGCACAAAGAAACCATAAGCACAGGTTTTACAAAGAAACCACTTTATGGTATGGGGGTATACTCTACAATGAAACCCCTTTGGTATGAGTCTACATATGTTCCTTACAAAGAAACCATTATGTGGCATTACCACAAGTTTACAAAAAGAAACCCCTTTATGGTATGGGTCAACGTATATAATGAAAACCCTTACTCCTACAAAGAAAAACAATTATATAGCATAAGCAAAGAGTTTTTTACAAAGAAACCACTCTATGGTATTAGTTAATGCATATTCTTTAACCATTGTAGGGCGTTAAAGAAGAATTTGTCTCGCAATGAAATTACTTTAAGTTATTAGTCAACGGATACTCTTACAAAAGAAAACCAAACAATGCATAGTCTTACAAAAACAATCACTTTATGGTATTAGCTAATGAATGCTTTTAAAAAAAGGGCATTAATCAACTCATAATTTCACAAAGAAATTACTTCATGGTGTCAGACCCATTGACGGATCTAATACCTGAGGTAAGTTCTCCAGACACTTTTGAAAAATGATATGAGTTATTAAGCTATGTTATTAATTACAACATATTGTTTATTCATAGGTATGTTTAAGGAATACTACTTAATTTTTTCTTATTCATAAGCAATCATTCATTTTATCAAAAAGTATTCATATAAGATAATTCTTTATGTGCAATGAAAAGAAGTATTCAAGATATACTCACCATCATAGAAAAGATCAGCAATTACTATCCATTAGTTTTTTTCTACAGTAATAAAACTTTTTCATAAAAAGACGTATTGGGGGAACGTGCTATTGGATAATGGAAGAGACGTTAGAAAACTAGAAATACAGAATAGTTTAAGTTACTGGATGGGTCAATTTTTGCTAAACGTGATTTACGTGCCACCTCACGATTCAGAGAATTAAACCATCAACAACAAAAAAAAAAAAAACTTAAGATCATTTTGAATTAACACAAAATAAAACAGTAGTATTTCATATTTTTATCCTTTGAATTTGAAAAAAGTAAAGTTAATCGATAAAACTAATAACTCAACAATTACCAAAAGAATAATGCATGACTTGTAAGCAGTTTATAACAAGTGGAATTAGAATGTAGGAATAAGTTTCAAATCCCTTCTGTCACTCTTTATATACGTGGAGACTTAACAGCGATTGTGAAAGCATGTCTAAAGAATTTCGCATCAATAATTATATTACAGAAATTCTCTTTCTAGAAGATAAAAGAAAGAGTTTTATGGGTTTTGTCTTACACGCAACACATAAATTAGTGGAATTTATTCCTAAACCCTAATCCAGAAAGCAATGCTCTGCTCCTCATTATGTATGGATTGTGAAAGAAGTAGAATATAAGGGCTAAAAAATTTGCACAAAAAAAGTTAAATTCTAAAAAACAAGATGTAATTAAAAGGTTTTAGTATTATAAGACAAAATAAAAATTTATTCAGTTTTCAATATTTCTTTTGTATTAATATTACTATGTGCTATATTTTTAATTTCTCTCGAAAATAAAGGGAAAATAAATTTTTTAACTCAATAATTATAAAAAGTAAATAATAATAATGAATTTTTTTATCTACTCCATTAAAAAATGAGTAATTAAATATTAATAACAAGTTTTATTTTTTAAAGTTTTATTAAATAAGGGTATTTTATTATCATACAATCACAATATTAACGTGCTATTTTTGCTAGATTGTGATAAAATGTTTTGAATTTATTTATTTATTTTTTTTAATTTATAAAGTCTCCATTTTCAATTGAGATAATTTTTTAATGATAAAATTCATCATCATCATCATCATTTGTGCAACAGCCCCATCGTGGGCCAAGGTCGTCTGCTGCCGTCAGATTTCAAGACAGGTCTGGTTTGGTTTGCAGTCATTTTTAGCACAGTTTAGGCTAATTAAATCAGGACCTACAGTTTAACGTGGATTCCAACCCACTCACAAGCACCGCCAGGATTTGAGCATGAAGCCTGTGGTACCAAAGCCCAGAACACTAGCCAATTGTCCATGAGGCTGCTCAAGACAGGAGATGTCTTTTTATGGGGTAGGGTTGTCAGCCCTAAGTCCAATGTTCTTCAGTCGTATTAAACCCAGACCTACGGTTCAAAGTGGATTCCTAACCACTACATACATCCATGGCACCCCTGTGGAACAGAGAGCCAATTTTATCATCAGGCGATAGATAAAATTGAAAATGTGTAATAGATTCATAAATACTTAAAGATGTACTACTATCTCAACAAAGAATTTCACCAAAGTTTGTCTTACATCCGTATCATAGGAATATCATTATTAGGAGAGTTTCAAACCCATACCCTTTAACTCGAAAGAACAACTTGTCAACCCCCATCTTGTCTTCTTTGTGATACCCCACTACTACTACTACACCACAATACATGATTGTCTAGAGCTGAGTTGCCCCTTTACAGTTTAGGAATGATGAGAGTGAGAAGGCCTGATTGGGCTTTGTGGCGCACTATCGCCATATGAAACTGGGACCTACGGCTTGAAGTGAATTCTGAAACGCTACAAGCATTCATGGCCCTGCTGGGATTCGGATAAAAAAAATGTGATACCAAGCGTGAGAACGCTAGCCATTCGCCCATAAAAGCCCTTTCATGTGATGCACCACTAACCTAACAAAGACCTTCGAATAAAAGACTCATTGTTATCATCATCATCATCATCATCATCATCATTGACGCAACAGCCCCATGGTAGACCATCAGCCTACTGGCAGATTACGTGACATGAGATGTTTTCATTTTATAGTGTAGGGCTGCCAACCATTCGCCCAAAGCTACACAATCATATTAGACTGGGACATACAATTTAAAGCCGATTCCGAACCACTACAAACATCCATGGCGCCGCCGGAACTCGAACCAGAAGCCTGTAGCCAGAGAGCTAGTTATTCGCCCCCCATTGTTACATCCCAATATAAAATAGAAGCGTCCAGCTCGTCAGCCCCTTGGCGGGTTTTGAACCTAGATCTTTTAGCCCAACATGGTGTTCAACATACCAGCTGGTTTCCAATTGTGTGTATACAATTTATTTACAAATTTTCCATTTTATTTATTTCCTTAAAATTCATTCAGATTTCTTAAAATTGCACTTTTATTAATTTAAAAGCATTTTTGATTTAATAAATATTTAAATAAAATGGGAAAGTTTATTAAACAAGTTAAAAGCTTTCTTAATTAATGGATTTTTTTAAAGTCTTCGTCTATAAATGCATAAAAATGTGTTCCGATCTTCTAAAGCTGCTAGACAAAAAATGGTGGGATGATTGTTATGAAAATACAAAATTTTTAAAATAATATATGAAGTTAAAATATTTTCTCAGTATTATTTTTCTAAAAGTAATATTATTAAAGTTGTGTTCCCTAATTTAGTTAAAGCTTTCAAATAGCCTAAAAATGTTTAAAAATCATGCATGGTATATATTTTTGGCACATTTCTGACAGTTACAAGAAATTAAATTAACCGAAAAATAGTTAACAGTCAATAAAAACCACTTAGGGAGATTTTACTGTTTTAATTACTTTAAAAGTCATTTTCTTAGTTTAAGTAAACTTATATTATCTTACTTTTTATCTTTATAATGACAACTAAAAGGAATTATAAGCAGAAAAATTTTCAAAATATTATTAAATTAATAACTTAAGAAAGTAAAATTTGAAATCATAAAAAAAAATAGAATTTCCAATGAAATCAGCATTTAATATTTACGGCTACAGTTATTTAGCTATTTTATTATTACCTTTATTCGACGTAGTAGCCTCGTGGATAACCCATCAGACCTTTTTACATGGCGATGTTCGGTTCGAAATCCCAAAAGTACAAACCAAATTGAAAAAAAGATGTCATATTTATGAAAAGGGAAAAGTATGATAGGTCGTTAAGTTCTTTCTTTGGCCATGAACATAAGCCACATCAACAATTAAAAGTACTTTAGGCAGCTAAGTTCTTTCCTTGTGCCAGAGCAGAAAAATGACATGTTTATGAACGGGGAATAGTACCTTAAGACGTTGAATTCTTTCCTTGGCTTAGAGCAGAAAGATGGCACATTTATGAAAGAGAATAGTACGTTAAGATGTTGAGTACTTTCCTCGAATCAACAATAACAGAAAGATGCCATATTTATGAATAAGAAAAAGTACGTTAGGTGTTTAGTTCTTTTCTTGGATCAGATCACAAAGATGTCCTATTTAAGAACAGGAAATAGTATGTTAAGATGTTGACTCCATTCCTTGTACAAGAGCTGTAGTCATTTTTATGAACAAGGAAACGTACGTTTGACAGTTAGTTTCTTCCCTTGAAGAGAGCAGAACGATGGTATATTTACGAGTATGAACAGAGAACAGTTCGTTAAAACGGTGAGTCCTTTCCTTGGACCAGAGTAGAAAATAGTATATTTAAGAACAGGAAATAGTACGTTAGGAAGTCGAGTCCTTGTTTTGGACCAGTGGAAAAAGATGTCATATTTATGAAGAGAGGATAGTACGTTAAGGCATTGAGTCCTTTCGTTGGACTAGAGCAGGGGTCTCCAAACTCTTTCCAGCCTTCGGGCCATACTGTTTACTCAATAAGTACCAAGGGCCAAAACCGTTTTAATTTTCTGCCATTAACTATAATTTTTAGACTAGTCGCCGAGTATGGCGGGATATTCACTAGTTTATAATGTTAGTGGGATTCATTTCAATTATTTGTTAGTTGTTATGCTTAAGTTAAATTTTCTGCATAATAGGCTTGTCATTAAGCTTTAAATAGCAAGTCAATAAAACCAAGTTATTATCATTCTGTGTTTTTTCTATCCAACTTATTACAGCAACAATAAGCTATTCGCTGTCGCGGGCCGGATGGATGACACTGGCGGGCGGATTTGGCCCGCGGGCCGTAGTTTGGAGACCCTGGACTAGAGCATAAAAGATGACATATACATTATAAGAACAGGAAATAGAATGTTACGACGTTAACTCCATTCCTTGGACCAGAGCAGAAGTCATATTTATGAAGAATGAAAGTTACATTTGACCGTTAATTTCTTCTTTTTGAAGAGAGCAGAAAGATGGCATACTTATGAACAGATATTAGTTCGTTAAAACATTGAGTCCTTTCTTTGGCTCAAAAGCAGAATGATGTCCTGTTTATGAACAAGGAACAGTACGTTAGGCTAAGTTCTTTCCTCGGACCAGAGTAGGAAGATGCCATATTTATGAACAAGAAAAAAAAAAAAACGTTAGGACATTGAATCATTTCATTGGACCAGACAGAAAGACGCCATATTTGTGAACAGAAAATAGTACGTTAAGATGTTGAATCGTTTCTTGGACCAGGGCAGGAGCCATAGTTAGGAACAAGGGAAACGTTTGTTATATGCTATGTTCTTTCCTTGTACCAGAAGAGAACGATGCCATATTTATGAACAGGGAATAGTTATGTTGAGCCCTTTTCAGAGATCATAACACAACTGTGTGTCTCCCTTTTCTGAAAACTAATTACTATGGACGCCTTCATTGGTTTCGAACCTCAGTATTCTTTTTATATGTCCTTTATGATAAAACTCAGAAAAAAATCACATCAGACATTCTTAGCAAACAAAGAGATACTCTTACTCCAGTTGTCATAATCATTTGTATCTTGTCGTTTCTGAAAGCCATAATTTCTAAGGGTGCTTTCGGTGGATTCGAACCTCAATATTCTTTTACGTGACGTTTATGGTAACCCCAAAAAAACCATCAGATATTCTAGCAAACAATACGATATACTTATTCCAGTTGCCGTAATCATAACTGTGTTTCACTCCTTTTCTGAAATTGTTAGGGCTCTCAGCCTTTGGTACCACAGGCTCTAGGCTGGAATCCTGGTAGTGTCATGGATGTTTGTTAGTGGTTCAAGAATCCACTTTTAAACTGTAGGTCCCGTTCTAGTTAGCCCTCGTGTGCACAAGATGACCGTACAGCGACTAACCAAACTAAAACTCTTTTCTGAAAGCAGTAACTAATATGCACTCGTTTAGAGAATTCGAAATTACGATAGTTGCGCTCATCACCTTTAGGTTATGTATAGGACCATTTCATGATTTGAATAATAAATTACAATTATCCCATTACTGGAATGGTTAAACCCATTAAAAAACAAAAAAAAAATATATCATAATGTTAACTGACTAAATGCAAATTCTTGACGAAGTGTGAACGATTATTTTCTTATGAGATTAATTTGTTTCCAAATGCTTGAACTTATTTTTTACAAAAACAATCGAATCGTAAAAATTGATTCTGAATTTTTTTAGCGTTATCATAATGATATGCGACTAAAATATGCCCTGAATGAAAAAAATAATATGGTGGAACAATTCTTCCGATTGTTTTGCCAATGTTTTACTCGAATGCACAAATCTCGTATCTTAGCAACGAGAAGACGTCCATACAATTTTTTCCCGTTCATTGCATGCTCATAATGGGAAGCGGACTTATTGTTTCCAAACTAATATCAGTAGAAAGAATAAAATGCTAGAAGAAAATGCAGAAGTCCTCCATTTTAATTGTTAATTAAGTATAAAATTATTCATTTGCTTAGTGCAATTATAAAGAGGGTGCATGTGTTTTAATTTCCATATTATTAATTATATCTTTCATAAATATTAATTATTTTTTATAATCCTTTACAATATTATGCGTTGCGAAATAATAATAAAACATGAATAAATTTAGGTACGGTAGCACCTCGGTATGAGGGCCTGATGTCCGAGTGACTAGTTCTAGTGACTAGTTTTCGGGTTCGAGTCTCGGTATTGGTGCCATGGATGTTTGTAGTGGTTCGAAATCCCCTTAAAATATTTATATAATTTATTAATAATTTAATTATTTTAATTAATTAATAACTTCATTATTTTAACTAAGTAATAATTTAATTTAATCTGGAAACCGTAAGTTCCGGTCTAATATGAAATATAGAGTCTTGGACTCACAACCCTACCCCGTGAAAAGAAAACATCTCCTGCCTCGAAAACTGCCAGTAGGCAGTCGGCCTTGGCTCACCAGGGACTATTGCGCCAATGAAGAAGAAGAAGGCCCTTGGTATACTTACTTCCACTTTGGAATAAGTTTAACTTGATATACATCCTCTTTGGACAAGAAAAATTCCGTTTTGGCATATGACTGTGATTCGGAATATCTATTTCAAACACTTTGCAGAGAAATTTCATCCCAACAAAGGACATACATGTTATAATAGCATTGCCTGAAAATGATCCCATGATGTCTCATTTCTAAAACATCTCGAGGATGGAGATTTTATTCAAAATTATGGTGCCACAATGTGCGTGCAGTCTAGAAGCCATCTGTCCTGGTGACCCTATATAACACTGAATCTCCTACACAATCTGTTGTTCTAATGGCGAATAACATGAAGTCAAAGTGACAAGCGTTAAAAATATTTCAGGTAATAAATCATATTTTGAAAAGTAAATTCTAAATATTTTGAAGAAATTGTTATAGAAAAGGAATGTATTGAAGTAGATAGCTTAGAGATCAAAGATAGTTGGTCAAATAATATAAAATTAAATGGAATGTTTAGTTTGTTGCTCTAAGGTCAACTTGTGCACACGAGGGCTAAAAAAAAAACCGGGACCTACAGTTTAAAGTGGATTCTGAACCCCTAACAAACATCCATGACACTACCAGGATTCCAGCCTAGAACCTGTGGTGCCAAAAGTCAGAACTTGTTTTCATTTCCTATGGCCATCAGGCCATAGAAAATGAAGGGGAATACGGAACTGTAAGTTTCTGCATTCAGTTGCTACGTACCTTAAATATTTTCTGAACCAATATTAACATCTTTTTCAATAACTACTTTTAAAACCAATATAGAAATGTATGGGTTTAAAGTGTGTTATGTATTATTTATTGAAATATATTATAAATTATAAATATTATACAATATATACAAAAATGCTTTGTTTATATAAATACGGTAATCTTTTTTAAATCAGTACAAAATTGCCGTAAACCAGTCCTGCATAGTACATTCTCACAAATAACGATGCTATTTAAGTTTAAATAACTATATTTACATCTTTAATTTTCTGTCGGAAATCCTTTACTTTTATGGCACAAGTGTCTGCAAACAAGTGTTAGGATGATAATATATAACGAAAAACCAATGGTTAAATTTACCAAGTGGAGTTTCATTTCACTGACACAAAATAAATTGATTTTCTACTATCGTAATGAGTTTAGTGGAAAAAGAATTGGTTTTAGTTATAGCATTTTTTCTTCAAACTGCAAGCTTTATACTGTCAGGCATAAACACGAGATGTGATAAATTTGGTCATTATAGTTAAGTGGAATAATCTGTGATTCAATATTTATCACAGCAATTTCGCATTCTTTGAAGAAAGTTTTAAGATCGATATATTGAAAAAAAATATTTTCTTCGGATAATATAAAGATACTTATATGGTAATGTTTTTCGTTGCATTAGACAGTAATATATTTAAAAGATATCTGCTGTCAGAAAACGAATTTATTTTTGCGATTATGAAGTAAATTAGTTAGTGTTCTTTAACTATTATTTTATTTTATTGCGTAGATGTTAGGAAACTTGTTAGTGTTTCTAAACTATTCACATTGAGACGAATGAGCATTAACATTAATTGTTATAATTGATAAACTGTTACAATTTATAACATCGAGTAATTATAACAAGGGACACAAAGAAAGTTTTACAAGGGACATCAAAAAGTATAGCAAGAAATATCAAAATATAACAATGAATGAATATGTATGACAAGAAACAAGAACAGCATGAAATGAACATAGGTATAACAATGAAAATTAAGTATAAAACGAGCATCAACGTATAACAAAGAACATTCACAAAAAATAACAATGAACCTTAAGGAGTGACAAGAAGAATACAGAAAGTATGACAGGGAACATCAAATATAACAAAGAACATCAAGAAAATATAACAAGGAACATCAAATATAACAAAGAACATCAAGAAAATATAACAAGGAACATCAAAGTATATAGCATTGAACATCTAGAAAATATAACAATTAATATCAGGAAGATATAACAAGGAACATCAAAATATACCAAGGGGGCATCAAAATATACCAAGGGGACATCAAAGTATAACAATGAACATCTAAGTATAACAATGAACATCTAAGTATAACAATGAACATCTAAGTATAACAATGAACATCTAAGTATAACAATGAACATCTAAATATAACAATGAACATCTAAGTATAACAATGAACATCTAAGTATAACAATGAACATCTAAGTATAACAATGAACATCTAAGTATAACAATGAACATCTAAGTATAACAATGAACATCTAAGTATAACAATGAACATCTAAGTATAACAATGAACATCTAAGTATAACAATGAACATCTAAGTATAACAATGAACATCTAAGTATAACAATGAACATCTAAGTATAACAATGAACATCTAAGTATAACAATGAACATCTAAGTATAACAATGAACATCTAAAAGCTATAACAATGAACATCAAGAAGCTATAACAATGAACATCAAGAAGCTATAACAATGAACATCAAGAAGCTATAACAATGAACATCAAGAAGCTATAACAATGAACATCAAGAAGCTATAACAATGAACATCAAGAAGCTATAACAATGAACATCAAGAAGCTATAACAATGAACATCAAGAAGCTATAACAATGAACATCAAGAAGCTATAACAATGAACATCAAGAAGCTATAACAATGAACATCAAGAAGCTATAACAATGAACATCAAGAAGCTATAACAATGAACATCAAGAAGCTATAACAATGAACATCAAGAAGCTATAACAATGAACATCAAGAAGCTATAACAATGAACATCAAGAAGCTATAACAATGAACATCAAGAAGCTATAACAATGAACATCAAGAAGCTATAACAATGAACATCAAGAAGCTATAACAATGAACATCAAGAAGCTATAACAATGAACATCAAGAAGCTATAACAATGAACATCAAGAAGCTATAACAATGAACATCAAGAAGCTATAACAATGAACATCAAGAAGCTATAACAATGAACATCAAGAAGCTATAACAATGAACATCTGGAAAATATAACAAAGAACAAGAAAATATGGCAAGAAACATCCAGAAAATATAACAAGGAACATTAAGAAGCTTCTTTCGATCATTAGGGAGCATTAATACACATTCTTTGTTTCTTATGTAACAAGAAATAAAGTATAATAAGGAACATCAAAAAAGGTATAACAAGAAACAAGGAACAAAGTTTAACAACGAACAACAAGAAAACAACAAGGAACCACTATATATTTGATTACTTCTTAATCCTTTCCATATAAGAATTAAAAAGGAAAATAATTACACAGCTGCCTGAAAATAATCCTACTCTTATTGGCATAACAAATACATTGATAATATCGCAGAACATAATTTTAATTCTGCTTCGTGCTAAAATTCACAAATGAACCAGAAGTAAAGTTAAATACGTGCATTAATGAGATATACCAAGTTTATTTTTGTCTTTTCTGTTTTTCCTACTTTTTCCAAAATCACGCAATTTGACATTTATTAAAAACCTGTTATTTCTATTTTCCTTTGTCCTCAGAAACTTTCGAACATGTGACATTCCCTAGACAATGTCTCGCCAATGTTTTTGACACCCACGCATTCGTTAAAGATTTTGATGCTCTTGCTTTTCGAATTCCAAACAAAGGTCGTATAAGAAACAAAAATTTTTCGCTTTCAAAACAGGTCGTATAAAGAGCCAACGTTTTCTAAAGGGGACATGTACTGATAATAAATATTGTTATTAGAATGATAATGAAAATCTTGCTTTTCCTGTAGTTTTTTGTATTCTAGATAATAATTCTAATATTCTTATCTTTTAATACTATTTTTATTAAAATTAAAGATGAACTTCAAAGCATGGATAATTTATTTGTTCTTTAAAAATGTAAAAGAGAATTTTAGATGTAAAAATGCATGTTTTGAATTTATTTGAATAGTGAAAATAATAGGATCAAATTGGTAAACATATCTACAAATATTTTAACATTATTAAGAGCTATCACTTTGTTATGTTAACATGGCTTCTTATAAATTATCTTGAAATCCGTTTAAAAAAAATTAACGATCTTTATATTTATGTAAAGCGTGAAAACAATGTATGGAAACCTTTACTAAAATCTATAATTCGTTTTTATCACCTTTTAATATTATTTTGTGCATTAAATAAGCTATAAAATTTTAATTAAATTAGTTGATTAAAATTCATTTTTAAAATTTCATTCTTATAAACGACAACTAGGATCGAATCATTACTACTATAGAGTGAAAAATCTCGAGCAACGTCAAATTTTGAATCTATGAGCAGATAGGGGATGTCGAATCTGAATCTGACGATAGTAGACGTTCAGATTCGAATCCATTGGTGGCGTCCGTTGCAGCCCGTGCTGTGTGTAACGTGAAAACGCGATGGGGATTGCTAATATAGGTGTGAAGCGTTATGCATCGTTAATCAAATTGTATGAATGGGGCTCCCTTCCATTCGACACACAAATGTAGATCAATTACTCTTAAAAGTTCTTTCGGAAAGCAACACCCTTCCCTCACCACCCATTGGCGAGTTGTTCGTGTCAGAACACTAGACTCCCGACGATCAAAGAAAAGAAATATAGCTATATTTCTGAGCTTAAGTTTTAAATTAAATCTCGCGCAATATGCGATTTTATGTATTTAAAAGCCTCTTAAGAGTCTTTGGCACTAAATAAAATAATTTAAAAATCAACAAACTGAAAGATGCTTGAGAAATAACATCATTGATTCAAATGGAAGCATAAGTGTTTTCTCGCTGATTATTGCAAAAATATAACAATGGTTTAGGCTTTATATAAAAATGTGGGGTTTGAGCATAGGTTGGTCATAAGTTTTCAAAAGTGTGGGCAGAATTCGTTTATGGCATTATATAATAATGTACGGCTTAATAATGTATGAGTTTACGATATTAATGTTTCTTCAAACGTATCACTTTATGATAAAAAAAAATCCTATAACCTATTTTAAACACTGGTCTAACACATTTTTAAGGCAGAAATTGCATTATCGATGGTATTATATGTTGTTAATAAGTTTTTTTTGGGCATTACATAGTAATGTTTTATCCATTATTTGTCCCATGATTTGCACAATCATTTCTTCGAATATACAACTTTATAATGTAAAAAATCTATTAACCTATTTTAAACAATACATTGGTTAAGGCTAAAAGTGACATTATCTATGGCAATATATGTTTATATGTTTTAATAGTTTTATACAATAATATTTTGGCCAATATGTGTAGTGCACAGTATTTATAATGCCAACATTTGTAGTGCAATATTGCTTTTCATGCCATTGATGCCTGATTTTTCTTTCTGCTTTATGCCAGGAAAAATCTATTATATCATTTTAGACAATGGATTAATATATTTTTTATACGAGAAAAAATGACATTATCTATATCATTAATAAGATTTTAAGGCTTTATATATTAACAATTTGACCAGTATTTGTAATGAACAAATATTTCTTCAGATTTATCACTTTAAAACATAAATAACCCACTAACCCATTTTAGATAATTAGTTAATAGAAATTGTACGTCAAAAGTGACATTATCTATGTCACTTCAGAGTTATAGAGCCTTCATAAGATGTTATGACAATATTTGCGGCATGTTTGTAGTTCACACATAATTCTTTCAATGGCCCAGTTTACACCATTTTAGGCAGCGCAACGTTAAATAGAATATTTTACACCCACTTTCTGTGATAACGTTTTTAAATCAATCAATTTTTTTGTTATTGGGTGGTATAAAGATATTTACCATGTTATTACTCCTGATTCTCAATATATGATTTCTCTCCGGGGGAAAAGTCTGTAGGCCAACTAATACACAGGATTGCGTTAAATATATTTCCTTCCCGAATGAGAGACTATAAACAAAACTTTTCTCAACAGAAGACTGTGGTTGTCCTGTAAATCCTTCAGGTGATATTCTCGAGACCTATTGACCATTTCTCCTGAACGCCAAAAAGGAGGGGGGAGGGCAGTGTGTAAGAAAAAGCACGGTTACAGGAGAAATAACACTTGAATATAAAAAAAATTTCCTTGAAAAGAAGTGCTGTTACAACTCTCGCATGTGGAAAACGTAAATTTCCTTCAATTGAAAAATGCTTTCATCTTCAATCACGCATTAAAGATCAAACATTTTTTGTAGCATTTAGTTAACTAAAATGGTATATAAATACCGTATTTGGAAATGTTACTTAAAAAAGATTTTAAAAATATGCTATTTCTTTTCAAAATTTCAACAAAAAATATGAATGTTTTATTTCTGTTTTTTTTTTGTAGAGAAAAAAATTGAAATAAAAAATAAGATAATAAATTAATTTAAATAAATCTAATTATCTAATTATTCAAACAAAAAATACTGTAGCATTTTTTTTTTTTTTTTTGGAAGAATTAAATATTCTTTAAAGAAATGTGTATTCCATAAATAGAACTGTTATGAAATATCCTATAAGTTTTTCGTATTGAAGAATATGAAAAAAATTCAACATTTCTTTAAACAACAACAACAAAAAAGTTAGAATAACTTTCTCTTTACTAATCTTCAACGAACAAAATCAAATAAAAAAATGAGAAAAAATTTAAATCGATAAATAATTATAATAGTTAGAATTATTTTTCTCATTTGCACTGAAAAAAATATTAAAATTAAAAACTTGCTTATTTAACGTAAATTTTTTTTTCAACTGTTTTCAAAGTGAAAAGCGAAATACCATGAAATATGATCAAAGCAGTTAGTTAATTAAAAACAAAATCTTAATGGAAAAGACAAAATTAAATACAGTTATTTAAAAAAAAAATTGTAAGCATTATATTAATGAGCTTACTAATATTATGAAGATTAATGGGAAAGAGGATAGTAATTTTAAAACATAGATAAATAAATATTTTCAATTATAAATCATAAAACTTTAAAAAATAATTTTGAAAAAAAATAATAAATTTTAATCATCAAAGAGTCAGTTTTAATTAATTAAAGTTGAACTTATTAAACAAAAAGAACTTATTTTTGGAATTATTAATAAACCAAAAGATTCGAAATGCTTGAATATCAATTAAGTACTAAAATTTATTTTGATTAGTGGCTTATATAAAAGAAATAATATTTTTGAATAGATAAATTAAAAAAAGAATGTATTTGATGTATAAAAATTAAGACTATGCTTACAAATATAATATATTTATATCATATAAATACAGCAAGAGTGGTCTAGTGTAGAGCTTAGATTTTCCGCCCTGAGGTAATTCAAGTTCGAATTTTGTGTGTCTACATTTAAGAAAAGGGTAAAAGTGAAGATAAATCTGTTGTATAATTCTTTTCTGTCTTTGTATTGTAGTATTTTTTTTCTCATAGAAAGAGTTGTTGCATTTCCTTCCCAGAAGTGAGGATTGTATGTTATTTGACAAGTACATAACCCATAACTCAAATTTAACAGCAGACTTGCAGCATTGTGAGTAGTTATATTACATGCAATAAGTGTTTTATACTAATGAGAACAACCTGTCACTCAAATCTGATAGTAGATATTCGGTGTCATGTATAATGGGACCTCAGGAAATTAACAATTGTCTGTGTAACCTTCACAGGTCGATTCAACTACAGATTGAATGTGAACTATACCATGAGTTGTTCCATTGTGATTAGTGAAAGACCTCGTGCTGAAAATGTTCATATAAAAATCCAACTTTGGCGTCAGAAAGAAAATCTTTTCACCACATTTTCATCTCTGCAAAGATAGTGTAACGTCTCGGCCTACATTAGACCTATAACAGCTTCAAGAAGAGGTCCACTTTCAGGTTCATGAAAGGGGATATCTTCTTGATCTCTCTTCTTTCCTTCTCTGGAACACTTTAATTTTCATTTACATGTACTATATTTATATGCACTATATATACAAATAATGAACTCTGTATTATTATATAAAGAAATGAAAAAATTAGATATAAATTTTATCACAAGTGCACGATTCAATCACCAGTACAGTTCCTTTCAAGGTAATAGATTTTAAGATTTCTCGAGTCTACGCCAATCTTCTGCGGTACTTAGACCTTAATTATCACACAACGTAATACACGAAACCACAAGGGGCCATTCAACACTTCTGATCGACTCGTCGCAAAGCTCCATCTTTTCTACCATGGGGATTGGGGGTCAACTTCCCTCCCTTCATATGGAAGTAGCCATAAATTCTCAGTTCATGGTCGATCACCAATCACGACGAAACAACTCATGGTGTAGTCCATATTCAATCAATTGTTTCGACCTGTGAAGATCGCACAGATTTGCGCTAATCTCATGAGGTTTTATTAACTATGGCACCGAATATCTGCTATCAGATTAGACACCGAATATCTGCTAGTGATAGGTTGTTCTACTAGTATAAAACACTAATTGCATGTTGTGTAAATATCCCCAACACTGCTTATCCGCTGTGAAATTTAAGTAATGGGTAGTTATTATGTATTTGTCAAAGAATATGCCTTCGAATAAAATGCAAAAACTCTTCCCATGTGAAAAAACCTTACAGTAGATATTCATTATAAAATAAATATGTATCCAATGAACGTTTCTTTTAAAGTTAAAAAATAATGAATTAAATTTAAAAAAACAATCTTTTTCAAAACGTATCTCTTTAAAATGTATTTGATTACAACGCAAATTCTTACTACGACTATTAAACCCGGAATGTTTACAATCTTTGTGAATTTCTCCAAGTATAAAATAAAATTTCTCTTTGTAAATACTCTTAGAATAATAAATGATAAAAAGTGTATCTAAATGGGTGCTTATTCTCTTCATTGAACAATTTCTGTGAAAGTAAAAACGGAGCGTAATCTGCTTTAGGACAAATTGGATCTGCGATTTAATTACGATCATTATCTCCACGGACTTTCAAAATACATTAAAGTAATAGCAAAATGATCGACTTAAACTAATTATGTGAAGCTTTCCAAGTTATGCGTCTTAAGCCTATTCGCGAAATAAAATAACGCATTGACAGCATTTAGAATTAAGCATGAAAATTCATTAGTTGAGTTTCATTAAAGAATGACGTTCAGACAGCTTTATATTTATCAAAGGAATTACTTTAATTCATAATGTAAGAATTTCTCAAGCAATGAATTCATAATTAATACGAGGGGAAAGATGTGAAATTGAATTTATTTTGGTGCACCCAACCATAAGTCTTAAAGATATGAATTTAAGAGGATGGGTTTCCCAAAAATTATTTATTAGTGTTTGTAGTCGATAGCAGGTTTGGTATGAGTTGATTTGACACTCTACGGCCATCTTGGGAACACGAGGGCTAAACGCACCGGGACCTACCATTTAAAGTGGATTGTGAACCATTAACGAACATCCATGCCATCGCCAGGATTCAAACCTGAAGCCTAGGATATCAATAGTCGATAGCAGAGATCGAGAGTCGAGTATTTTTTGAAGATATGGGAGTCAACAATAATAATCTCCCGACTCTTTATAAAAAATAATTTGTGTTTTTGTTTTTTCAAAATTTTGGAACTGGGGATTTATTTTTTCTTCTAATGAATCATTTTTTTTTTTTTTTTTAGTTCTGGGGATTTATTTTTCTAAAAATTCTGGGAACAAAAATATTGATGTACAGATCGCCAAGCGTCAAATATGCAGGTGCTAAGGCGCCAAAAGGCGATAAATAATTCAACATGGTAATCATTGAATCCTGTCTTCTTCTCATTGCCTCAACATCCCCATGGCAGGCCAAGGCTGTCTGCCTACAGGCAGATTTCGAGGCGTTTTTTCTTACAGAATAAGGTTGTCACACTTACGCCCATAGTCATATCAGACCGATTTAAGGTGGATTCCGAGCCACTACAAGTATTCATCGCACCGCCAGGACTCGAGCCCGAAACCTGTGGCACCGAGCGCCAGAGCGCTAACATTAAAACTCCTATTTTTTTTGCTTATTGTTGCAGTAGAATATATACAAATTAATATATCTGTTTAACGCATTATAGATGCATTATTACACTTGTGCTAATATAATGTTAATTGTGTGACGTATTTTAACTGTAAAGTTGTAAATATTAATAAATAAATTTTTATTTATATTTAAAATCATAAAATTCATGCGTATGGGTTACTTTTTCAACATGTATAAGTTTCTGAAGGCATTCGAAACTGTAGGTTTATTTTGTGGTATGAGTTATTGCGGATTTTGAGATATATCATTTAATGGATTATTGCAGAATTATTATTGAATGAGTGTTTTGGGGAGATGGTTTAGCTAGTTCTTTCTAGGTACGAGTTATTGTTATAAGAGTTTGAAAGTTAAAGTGCTTACACCACCACACAGCCCCTACTGCCAGAAGCGAGCAGATTCTATATTGTTATAATGTGTATAAAGCGTCTCATATAGAAGATGTACTGCCTGCTGCCTCTTGGGTGTTTTCCGGGTTTTCTCCCATATGAAAATTCAGGCCAATAACTTTTAGATGTCCACCCTTCATCGATTGTTGATTGGCTGTTCGTAGCATACATGATTCCCTTCAATTTTAAGCGATCTGGGGGCCAATTGGCTAGCGCTCTGGCCTTTAGTACGACAGTTTTCAGATACGAATCATGGAGATAGCATGGATGTTTATTAATGGTTCGGAATCCACTTTTAAACTGTAGGTCCCAGTCTGTTTAGCCCCCGGATACACAAAATGACCGTAGAGCGACAAACAAACCTTCAATGTACAATCATGATTTTCGATAAATAATTTTCAAAGTATATACTATATTTTTTTTATCTTCAACGAAGGAAAACAAAATTATTCAAATATGTAAAAAAGTTATCACAGTATATATATTTATTTAACAAATTGTTTACTGTTATTATGTGTAAAATATAATTTTTAAAAAGGCTTCGAATGAAAATAAAATTAATTGAAAATAAATTTTTTTAAACAAAAATTTAATATTTGCAGTCAAACTTTAAAACAGGATATAAATTTAATTTACTATTATATACATAGAAACAAAATTGTTTTAACAATTTATAAAGACAACTTTCAATAGATAAATAATTAAATTTAATGCAAATGTTTTGACTAAATTCCCTATTGCTTTTATATGTATTTTTTATGCATGTTTCTATGTATTATTTTATTCATGAAACTATTTCGGGAGTGAAAAATTCAGGAAATATTCTTTTAACAAAGAATAATAAAATAAGTTTTATTACTCATTAAATTAATGCCACTGCAAATAAAAAGTTATATTCTCTAGCTCATTAATTTTAGAAAGTCTAAAGTTTTCATAATACTTACTTTAATGCATTTTCTTTTATGTGAAAGAGATTTATTACTGGAGTAATCGTATTTTCAGCGCATCAATCTTAAATTATTTTATTTCTAGGATTTAAAACTCTCGTAAAAATCAAGGTTTCGAAAGTTTAGGTGGAATAAATTCCCTATTAAATTTACGATTTAAATTACTTTTCATGAATGATAATCGAAAAGGATTCTTTTGATTACATTTTCAAAAGTAAATCCCATTTAGGAATATTTGGATATAAACATATTTATGATAAATGCTTTAAAAAAATATTAATAAATTTTTATTAATTTATGAAATATTAGTTTCATTTTTATTCTTAATTTGAGTAAATTGTAAAATATCCATAATGGGAGCACTGTTAATGCACTGATTTTAAAAATATAAACTTTTAGTATGTCTACAAAATGAAAATTAAAAAATAATATAAATTTCAGACAAGATGTCTTCAGTTATTAAAAATATGAGTGCCTAATTACTTTTAAGTAATTTTATTTTAAAAAAAACTTTAAATACTTTAAATAAAATATTTAAATTTTTGCAAAACGCAGAATAATAATTTTTTTTTCTTATAAAATCGGTGGGCCTCTTGCAATTATGTATAACCCTGAACAGCCAACTTATATGTAAGTTATTAAATTTTCAAAAAACATTTAAATACTTTAAATAAATTTTTAAAATTTTTAAAACACAAAAATAATATAGATTTTTTTGTTTTTTGATCGGTGAGATTCACGTACCACTTATGTATAATCATGAACAGCCCATAGATAGAGATGCCCATAGACGGTGATGAGCTGAGGACAATGCCTTCCTTGAGGACTTTTAAAGGTAAATGCCTCGCATTTGCGTATCAAATGGCAGGAAAGTCTCTTTAAAGCAAGGCTATCGATGCAAGGCGCTTTATGTATAGTATACAAATAGCAGCCGTATCTCCTCCTTTTCGGAAAGCAGTTACTTGAACAGTGCAGCCAGCGAATTCAAATCTTGAACCTCGTGCTATCTGCATGCATTGCCCTTCAGCCACCTGTTGGGATAGAAGATGAATTTTTAATGCGACTCATTATGTATGGCAATCGAGTAAAATGCCTTAAGATTAAGAACATAATGCATAAAACGCTGTGTTCTAAATTTGTCAAATTTATACATAGCTTGCAGACATTTCCAAATGAAAATATAGAAAATTATTGAGATTTAGATAATACAAACATTTCCGAAGTGACTAATGACGACTCTTCAATGTTAAAGGGCTATGAACTTGGTGAGCACTCTAATTTAATAGGCATTATTCTAGTAATGATTGGTTCACATTAAAGCTAATTGAAATTCCAAAGATTTATTTATTTGCAGAATTGTAATTTGGTTTGAACCTCACTTCATTCTGTCAACACATTCGCAACAATTTCTGTCGTCTTTTATAGATTTTTCTGGTTGGAAATTAGTTTCACGACTCTATATCGCTCTCTTTTACGAAACTCAGTGTTCAGACCATCCATCTGTAAACTATTTGTTATTATAAATGACAACAGATGGCGCCATGAACAAGAGGTGTAATTTTGTACATGTCTTATACGGGGATTCCAATGTAAGAGCAAGGCCAGAAAAAGGAACGCGACGGAGTTGCTGATGGCGGGACGGTGGCCCGATTAAGTATTTGTATCAATAAATATTTTATTATATCAACTGAAAGTTGTGTCAATTTATGATAAAAGAAAAAAAGAAGATAACACAGCCATCCAAGATTCCATCAGAACATGGATTCGTCACTGAATATCACATTGACCCAATGTCCCAATAGATCAACGTGCCATTCAGTGACATTGGGTCATTGCGCCATTGAGCAATGTGACATTGGGTCAATGTGATATTCAGTGTCAATTTGTCCAGTTCAAACGAGCGTGTTTATGTTCAGACGTGAATGGAATGTAAACAACTGATCCTCTGGTACATAGATCTCCCTGATTGAGTCTCATGTTCACAATTTGTCACGAAATTCATGCTAAGCTGTGAGTGCCATATCCAGGGGTCAACGGGTAACCATTTCACACTTTGAAACTTTTCCCGTAGTCTCGCGGTCGCACACTGAGGTACATTCATAAATCGAGATAAATCGTATTGTGACTGTCTAGATACCAGCATTCCAAATATTCTCCTTTTCTCAAATATGTTCATTTGATGTCTTATCATTCATCCAGTTTGAAGCGTTAACAAAGTTCCTTCGCAAATTAATTGCATGAAACCTTCCTGAACTCTCTATGCCATATGAGCCACAGCCAACGCGTTCTGGTGTTTGTGCATGATGAATGAATTGTATACATAAAGGCAATGTTCCACATTCACCAAATGATCCTCAACAAGTGATTTCGAACAATTTATCATTACTTACTCATTTTTTGTTGTATTTTATGAACTATACTTAACTTTTGAACCCTAATGTACTTCTTCCAAATGCAAAGGGATTC
Source organism: Caerostris extrusa (assembly GCA_021605095.1). Lineage (NCBI taxonomy): Eukaryota > Metazoa > Arthropoda > Arachnida > Araneae > Araneidae > Caerostris > Caerostris extrusa. The sequence goes on from BPLR01001997.1 coordinate 190,371, forward strand.
CTTGATGATTCTGGCAAAGTGTTCAATTGCTCGACTTGTGGGAAGGTGCACTACTGTTTTGTAGAAAAGCTCAGATTCGAATTCACTGTCTACATCCGTTGCAGTTCTTTCAGCAACAAATGACGATGTTGCAGGTACAACTTGCAGGAATGAAGAGAATCATTGGTGATTGCGGCAGCGTATCTTGTATCCGTACGCCAGGGTCAGGCAGGAAGTTTTAAGGTTTTTCTTCCATATGTAATGTAAATGTGGAACAGCTATCCTAGAGAATCCTCAAGGAAAGCAAAAACATTTACTTTATTACCCGTCAATGCATACTTTATTGGGTACATAAGACTAACATATGGTTCACCGAAGGTACAACGTCAAGAAAAAAAATTGTTTGGTAAGTGTGCAAATATAAAGAATGAAGTAATAAACAAATAATGCATAAAAAAAAAAACTTTTTTTCAAAGTCAATTCCCACTTTTTTTCTACTATATTGCAGAAAAGTCCTTTACAAATAAAGTTGAAATTTTCCTCTACATCTAGCGCTATCTATTATTAGATACATTCAACTTTAAAAAAACTAAAATGAATTAATTAAATTTAATTAATGAATTATTTGAAAAAGCTGTATGAACATCAAGTGTCATAAACTACAAATTAAAAAAAAAAATGTATTTGAACTTGAGTGGATGAATAAAAAGTATTTTACGAACGTTTGAAAATTTGAACAAGATATATATAGGGAGAGCGTGAACTAATAGTAGAAATTGAAAAAACTCATTGTAAATATTTCGCTATATTGTAACACCATGATACATAAAATTATGATAATTTTAAACTGAGTATCTTTTAAATTTACTGAGCAAGTCGCCAATTTATCCAAACAAATTAATAATTTACATGCATTTTCGTAAAATTACGACTTGATATTTAATATCCTTATCTGCAACATTTGAATAAGAATTAATATTAATCGATTTGACGAATTAATACCAACTTGAACACAAAAAATTAGCGATTTTCTTTATCCCAGACGGACACTATCTAAATTGACGTAACACACTTTGTCTGAGGTTTTATTCCCTCTAAGAAGAACGCAATCCTGCATGGGTCACCCACTGTTTGCCCGCTTTTCCTTCCGCTGCATCATTACGTAGGTTCTCAGCTGGGATCTTCTCCGCAATCTTCTACCGCAGAGGGAGATTACAACCCTAAATGGGCCTGCCGCTTCCATTACTCCCTGAGTAACAGCTTGCTCTTCCGATCTTCTTGTTTTCCATGGGCCCCAAATTGTAGTCCTGCTTCTGGTAATGAGTAAAAGATGATCTGCAGTTTTCTTTAGGCTCTTGTTTTTATAGCAGCCTGTCGGCTTTGTAAGAGGTTATTCATTCAGTTGAATTTTCAAATTCTTTTAAATCTAATAAGGATTCTTTTAAACCATAGGTGGGGAAATTGTGATAAATATTAAATATATGTGTTTATAGTTTAGTTTACTTGTTGGTGGTTGTTGACAAAGGGAAAAATCATCAGAATTTCGTCACATTTTCAGAGTAAGAAATGATGGGAAGGAGAGTAAATAAATATGTTCATCAGAATTCTGTTAAATATTAAGAGTAATAAGTAATGGGAAAGAAGATAAATACAAATTTCAGATGTTCTTTAAATTTTTGAAAAACTTTTTATGAAAACAATTATTGATAATTTTGTCAAATTTTCGGAGTTAGAAACGATGGGGAGGAGAATAAATAAAAATCTTCATCGAGAATTTCGTCACATTTTCAGCAAATATAAAGAATAAAGTGATAAAAAAATCTCATTGTTATATATTTCGCTATATTGTAACATCACGATACATAAAATCATGAACATTTTAATTTGAGTACCTTCTAAATTTATTAAACAAGTTGTCAATTTATCCAAACAAATTAATAATTTAATATGTACAGTCTTTTTTTTACTTATATTTTGCACTTCATTTACGACTCTATTTTGTACTTCGCAAATTTACGACTTGATATTTAATACCCTTATCTGCATAAGCTTATCTGCAACCCCTTATTTGAATAAGAAATAATGTTAATCGATTTGAGGAATTATTTTTGGCCAACTAATACCAACTTAAAGACAAGAAATTAGCAATTTTCTTTATCCTAGACGGACTTTTTATCTAAATTACCGTAACACACTTTGTGTCAGGTTTTATTCTCTCTTAAGAAGAACGCAATCCTGCATGGTCACCCACTGTTTGCAACGCTTTTCCTTCCGCTGCATCATTACGTAGGTTCTCAGCTGGCCTCTTCTCCCTAATCTTCCATCGCAGAGGTAAATTACAACCCTAAATGGGCCCGCTGCCTCCATTAGTCCCTGAGTAACAGCTTGCTCTTCCGATCTTCTTGTTTTCCATGGGCCCCAAATGGTAGTCCTACTTCTGGTAATGAGTAAAAGATGATCTGCAGTTTCTTTGGGCATTGTTTTTATAGCACACTGTCTGCTTTTTAAGAGGTTATTCATTCAGTTGGGTTTTTAAATTCTGTTAAATCTAATAGATATTCTCTTTAGCCAAAGATGGGAAATTTTTAAAATAATGTAAATTTTTAAATACTTAGTGTTTATAATTTAGTTCACTTGTTTGCTGGCAAGGAAAACGAAATTATCAGAATTTCGTTAACTTTTCAGAGTAACAAATGATAGGAAGGAAAGTAAATAAAAGTCTTCATCATAATTCTGTTCAATTTTTAGAGTAAAGTGATGTAGAAGGTAAATAAAAGTTCAGATTTTCGTTAAATTTTTGAAATAGAAAAATTATAAACAATTCCTCGTAATTTCGTCAAATTTTCAGAGGAAAAAAATGATGATGAGGGTATTAAATAAAAGTCTTCATAGGTACTTTAACTTTTCAGAATAAAAATGATACGCAGTAAATAAAAATATCTCTCAGAATTTTGTTAAATTTTCAGAGTAAGAAGTGATGGAGGGAAAAGTAAATACAAAATTCTTAATCAGAATTTCGTTAAATTTTCAAAATAAAAAAAATGATGGCGAATAGAGTAAAAATATGTTTTCATCAGAATTTCGGTAAATTTCCGAGTTTAAAAGTGATAGTAATGATTGTAAATAATAGAAATTCATAAGAACTTTGTTAAATTTTCAGGATATCTTAAGAAAAACGAGAAACAAAATTGTGACTCCAATAAAAAAATGTGGTTCGAATAATCACAACTAAAAGAAATGTTACAATTTAATTCAAAAATAATAGCGCACAATTGCATATTCATTGCAAAAAACGTGCTCAAAATTTTGCTAAAACTCCGTTGTAATCGTGAAATGATTTCAAATCTTATTTAGTACGAACTTTCTGATATTTAATGCAACGTGCGCATTTAAGTATTTACAATTATACAATACTATGGTGTCCAATACACATTGGTATCAATGATAAAAATTAATGAACATGAATGCTATTTTCAAAATAAATTTTATGGTTCAAATATGATACTTCTCTTAAAAATTAATATTAAAAAATGAACAAATTTTAGAAATATATTTTAAGAAAATGGAGTTTGCTTAAACAGAAGCGTTTAAGTCTATTCGGGATATTATTATCCAACTTTTAGTGCGCATGCTCATATATAAATATCCGCAACGGAATCTAAATAATTATTTAAATAGTTGATTCCTCTATGGGAATTGCTTGCTAGAGAGTTTTTAGTTTTTTTGAAAGTATTTTTATGATTATAAAAAATTGAAATATTCATTTTAATAGTAACAATACTGCAAAGAAATGATCTTCATATAATATAAATAGAGGATATGTGGAAATTTGTGAGTTAATAATGTCAATGCGAGTGCTCATTATGAAACACGCTTCCATGCTCGTTGCACGTAGTTTGGAACAATATATTCCACCACAGTCTAGGCCTATATATATATATACACACACACACACACACACACACACACACACACACACACACACACACACATATATATATATATATATATATATATATATATATATGTGAGCCTGATGCCGAGAGACTAGCGCTCGGTACCACATGTTTCGGGTTCGTATCTCGACCGTCCAATGAATATTTGTAGTGGTTTGGAATCCACTTTAAACCCTATGTCCCGGTCTCATATGGCAGTGTCAAACAATCAGATTTCTCATGCACATCATTCCACATTATCATTGTGAAGGAGCAACTGAGCTCAAGGCATAGTGATGTGAGGTAGTATATGTATGTATGTATACAGGGGTATTCAACAGTCATGGGACATATTTTGAGTGGTGTACAGCTTACTAAAACGTACATTTTTAAATAGGAATGGGAAAAAATAGGAATGTGGGGTCGGCAATGACGCGTTGAGAAACGAGCACATTTTCAAACAAATGTTTGGCAACAACCAGGCACAATGCGCCAATTGGTACCCGTCATGTGACGAAGTCCTCTGACCGGTAACCCCAATGCGCACTCTCTTTTATCGTTACTCTGAGTTTGGAACTGTGATTTCCTTTATGCCGCTTTAGTTCAATCAAATACTTGGCATATGTTCCCCAATTACTCCGCCGATACCATTAAGCCAGCATTACTCGTGGCGGTCGCAATTTTGAGTGAGCACTTTGCAATGATGCCGTAAATAAACAATGATTTAAATAATGATAATAATGATAATGATCTCAAATAAACAAATAAACACTGCGCAATGCGTCACTTTCGACCCTACATTCCTACAAAAAAAAAATTTACGTTTTAATAAGCTATACACTCCACAATGTTTGTCCTATGTCCGTTTTTTTTTCACTATTTTGCAGAAACTCCTTTATAAATAGAGTTGAAATTTTCCTCTTACATCTGGCGCCCTCTATTGGTAGATACATGAAACTTAAATATAAAAAACTAAAATTATTTCATTAAATTTAATGAATGAATTAATATTTGAAAAACTGTATTAATATCAAATGTCATCCACTGCAAGTTCAAAAAATGTATTAGAACTTGAGTGGATAAATAAAAGGTATTTTATTAACAATTGAAAATTATATATATAGGGAGAGTGTGAGCTAATAGTAGGAATTGAAAAAGAGGAAATAAAAAAAGACTGCACACTATATTAGAAAACGAGTTTCAAAAACTGAGAAATCATTTTTACGATGTTCGACATAGCAGCGAACAATATATATAGGAAGTAAATTTGTTCGAATGAATTGTCTTTGCATTCGCGTTCGACAAAACCGTTCAATCGTGCCTTAATTAAATCGACACATTTTCTATGACGCTTCCTTCCGAAAACGGAAAACCAATTCGAACCCATTATCCGGTAACAGCTTTTAAATTGATCTTTTCTTCTTCCAGCAGCGAGATCACGCTTTGGTGGAGAAGGTTTGAAAAGTCGGATTCTGTGTTTTGTGTTGGTTTTGTTTCGTAAATAAAGAAGTAATTGAGATTCCTCAATACCATTGTTTCGTGGTACAGATGAAGAAAGTAAATAGCATTACTTAACATCTTGGGATGCATATTTTTATTAGAATACTATGTCTGAACAAAGAACAAAGTATTTCTTTTAAAACTTATTCAATGCTTTTCCAAATTTCTCATCTATTAAGATGTTTACAGATATCTCGAGATTACAAATGGATTTAATTTAATACTTTAAAAAGCTGTAATGTAAAATAATCTTCTTCTTTATAGGGGAGAAATTCCTTCTATATCTAAATTTTTATATCCTCTATTATTTTTATATCCTAAATTTTAATTTTTTACAGAGATTCAGACAAATATACAGACATATGCACATAGATCATACAGAGAAATGAATTCATTATAGATCTTAATTCTTATTTTTATACGCACTTCTATATTTATTTTCATGGCTTTTTCCTATTTATTGATTATCTTAGTTTAGTACTATTATTGTTACGTTATTGCTATTATTATTTATTTATTATTACTATTATTATTTTTCTGGGCACAGTGATGCACCACTGGGTGCCATTGTGCCCAGAAATGAGACGTCACTTTACAATAATGAGAATGATGTTGAGTTAAAAAGTGCCACTGCAATTTTGGACAGACGCATACAAGAGACATAAGAGAGGTCGCATCTTTTCCTGTGCCTATTCGAGTCCAATTTCTCGTACCAATCTACGCAACTTAATAGGATGGACTAGTTATAGATTCTGCTCGAATATAAAGGAGTTTACCACAGAGGATTCAATCAAATAAGTGCTATTTCAGGAAGTATGTCAATGATAAAACTAGCCAATTACCTATCGCTCAGATAACTGAAAAACGCCCCAATCGAGTTAGCGTGATTGGTTTGGTGTGTCGCTCTATGGTCATCTTGTGCACACGAGGGCTAAACAGATTAGGACCTACAGTTTAAAGTGGATTCCAAACCACCAACAAACATATCGACATTTACGTGCATTGATATTACCTATTAGGTACTTTGATGTCACCGTCGGGATTCGAACCCAAAACCTGTGGTACCAAGCGTCAGAGCGCTAGGTATTCGACCATCATGCTCGCGAGTTAGTGAGATTTTTTTTTTATTTACAATAGCAGATTATGAACAGTTACAGCAAATAAGGAACAACGAAAAAAAAAAAAACATAAAACAACAACAAAATAATACAACAGAACATGCTGAAACAGAGTTCATTAATCTAACAATAATGCCAAGTTGCAGATCTTTTAGCCACTAAGAAGTGTTGCCAGGTGCACCACGGGAGGTAGATCTTCTGCGCAGCCTAGTGAGAATCTAGCTAGCTTAATATTACGGAATAGGGGCTCAATGACCGAGTGGCTAGCGCTCTGGCGTTCGGTACCACAGGATTCGGGTTCATGTCCCAGGGGTGACATGAATGTTTGTAGTAGTTCATAATCCACTTTAAACCGTAGTTCCCGGTCTAACAGGATCGTAAAGCGTTGCTGAGGTATTGTTACTCCGCGTCCGTAGCTTGTCTTCAAGCTACACGCACCTCCTGGATAGTGCTAAGTGAGTAATGTCGGTGTAGCGCTTGCCTTAAGGCATCCCAGACAATTGTCTAAGTGTTTGCCAGCTGCATTAGAAAGAAACAAAATATTACGGAATTGTAACTGATTTTTGGTTTAAATAAAAAGAAAAACCACGGGTGATATGTTACATATCAATACTTATAGATTTTATTTCAAGAAGTATGCCAAAGATAACTACTGTTCAACCAACTCTCGCTTAGGAAATTGACAAATGGTCCATTCGAGTCCAGTTCTCAGTGAGAATACAACTTGTTTAATATGGCATAACTATAGCAGATTTGTTTTAAATAAAAATAGCACGGTGGATATATTATTGTAATAGGTGTATAGACGTTAGGTGTTTAGGTATAGGTGTATTAAATTATATAGGCGTTATTTCAAGAAATATGCTGCATCTAGTTACTGCCCAATCAACAAGCGCTTGCAAAATTGGAAAATGTCTCATTCGAGTAAATGAGAATCTAGCTAGCTTAATTTGAAGGAATTGTAACAGGTTTGTTTTAAATAGAAAAGAAATCACCATGGGCTGCAGGTTATATCTCAAAAAGATATTATTTCTGGAAGTATGTCAAAGGGAACTACTGTTCAATAAATATCACTAATATATTAAATTGACGATATACCCATTCGATCAGTAAAAATCTACATAGTTTAATATAACAGATTTGGCTTAAATAAAAAAAAGAAATCACCACGGAAGAAGTAAGAATCCATCATCCACGAGAACTATGTTACTGACTGCACGTGGAGAAAAAAAAAAGAATTATGTTTAAATAAACTGGATCTACCATGAATTCGCACGAGAACTATAAAGAGGGTCTCGCGCAGACAAAAGACAAATATTTAAATAAATTGTACTCCAGATTTGTGGCAACCTCAGAAGGTTCTGTCGTTTTTAAAATTAGAAGTTAGTCAGTCATGGCGTTGTTAATTGTAGTTTAGGCATTTTATAGTGTTGCTTTGTTAGTTAGTAGCCTGCTTTCTGTAGCAGAAAATAACTTACATGTTTGTGTCACGTCTTCTCTCAATAATAACATTTCAATAATCATATACAACTTATGTTCACCATATAACGAAAGCTCAAAATTCTGCTTTTGTGAACATTTCAAAGTTACAAATTACGCAGAATTCATCTAACGCCATTACGTCTTGAATTGCGAAATCACCTATATCCGGCCATAAATTGTACTGGCACATCCAAAAGAGTTTCAAAAGATGCAGGAATTGACAGGTGAGAATTTATTTTTCTTATAAATGTATGTTCCTGACATTTTATGTCAGTTTAAAGTTAAATATTGATATTTAATCTGTTATTTTTTAAAATTTCTTCTTTTCCATCCGTAAAAAAATTTTAATTTCTCACCGGAGAATATGCTCAATATGTAATCAATACATATAGGTGTTATTTCAAGAAGTATTTCAAATGTAATGAGTATTCATCCAACCATTGGTTAAAAGAGGGCCCATTCAAGTCCAGTTCTCAATGAAAATCTAGTTAGCTTAATATGATGACATTGTAATAGATTTGGTTTAAATAAAAATTTAATTAATAAAAATTTGGCTAAAAATACATGAAATATTTTCAAAAAAGTTAGATGAAAATTTCTATAATGCCTATTTTTTTTTTAAATTACTCTGTAACAAAAAAATTGACTCATCCGTTTATGCCTTTAAATCAGATGTTTTGCTTCCCTTTGAATAAGTAGTAGAACGTTACATCATTTTTATTGGATTGATAACCATAAATATCTAAATAAGTGCTTCTACTGTAGGAATTCTTTGTCATAGTTTTCACCAAATATACATGTTTTTCAAGGTAGTCACCGTCAAATTTGGATTCATACTGAATAAAAGTCTTTAGACTAAAATTAGATTCTTAATAAGACTCTTGCTAAGACTAAAATTGGGTCCATACTAAAAAAGACTTTAAAGTAGAATTCCTACTTGACACTCAAAATGAAAAGAAACAAATTTTTTGTCTATAATTATTAATCAAAATTTGTTTTTCGACAGGAAAATCAACGTTTACAATCAGTTGTTTAACAGTACGATTAACGTAACTTTTTTTTTTTCTTAATTTGAATAAAAAATAAGTGAAAAATATACATAACATAAAAAGTCAAGTTTATAATAACGTTTTTGATTTCTCTAGCATGTTTGTTTTCCATTTGCGTTTTTATACTAAATAATCCTACTAAGACTAAAGTCGGATTCATACTATAGACTCGAATAGAAAGAAGCAAACAAATTTTTGCCCTGTGATTGTTAATCCTAAAAGTATAATTTTTTGACCGGAAAAATCAGACATACTATATGTTATATACTATTCACTTTATTTGTCTCTTTTTCATAATTTTTTTAATGTAATAATTTTACATTATTTAATAAATTAATGTTTTGTTAAACACATATATAAATACTTTTCTGCTCTTTAATATATTAAGGAGCAGGAAATATGTATTCTTAAAGTTAGAGTATCAATAAAGAGTTAGTGTTCTCCTTATATATTTTTAAAATTAGAGCACGATGTGTGATAAAAGTGAGATCGAATTTTTCAATATTTTTCACGTAATAAGCATCAAAAACTGTAAGAAACACAAATCATTTCACGAACAATTTTTCATCGTTCACCTATGTTGGCAAATTAAGAAAAGAAACAGAAATGTTGTTAATAAAAAACAATCAGAAAAAGATTTTGAGAAATTGAGAAATAACATCAATCATAATAGATTTAAAAATTGCAATACACATAAGATATTACATTTTCTTAGACATCAAATACTTTGAATTGGTCGCTTTCTCTATTTAGCTGTTAAGATCATAAATGACCTTACAGCAAGAAAGCTTGTACATAAAAAGAAAAAGAAAGCTTGTACATAAAAAGAAAGCTTGAAATATAAGAGTACATACAAGAAAGCTTGTACATAAAAGAAAGCTTGAAATATAAGAGTACATACATAAAAAGAAAGCTTGAAATATAAGAGTACATACAAGAAAGCTTGTACATAAAAAGAAAGCTTGAAATATAACAGTAGTACATACAAAGAAAGCTTGAAATATAAGAGTACATAAAAAAGCTTGAAATATAATAGTGCATACAAGAAAGCTTGTACATAAAAGAAAACTTGAAATATAAGAGTACATACAAGAAAGCTTACATTTAAGAACGATTAAATTGAGCATTTTTTTTTAAATTTCGGTTTTTTGATGGTTCTGCACTTTCTATTATCTAGCATCACTCAAGTCGTTCGCTTACGATTCTTTCCATGTGAATTCGGTTGTTTGATGACTTTCACCACCCAGGTGGCGACAAAATGTTCTCATTTTCGAACATGTTTATGGTAAGCGTTTGTTTTTTAGTTCAATACAGCATATAATTCTTTAACCTACAGAATTCCTAAATATGTATTTAGTTCGTAACGATTTGTTGAAGGTGAGATCTGAATCATAGATGCAACAGAATACCAGATACTGTTTTAAAGAGTATGCAGATTCATGAGCATATTTTTTTGTCATAGAGTAACACGTCACAACTTGTTTTAACTATCATTGTACAATACTAACTTTTCTTTTGCACTGAATTTTTATCAATACAAGAATATTCAATTCAATTGGTATTCAATGTATCAATTTTGAGTTTCTATTTGCTAGAATAAAAAAAAATATATATATATAATTGGATATTTATATAGTCTACACAGTGGGTAAACCCCTTAAATATGCAAGGTTGTTATTTTTATATAAAGTGGCTATCCCTGTTAAAACTACAATACAGCAAAATCCATAACACATAGCGACCATGGTACAAAATATGCCGGACTATAGGGCATTACTGTATAAGCATCTATTTATCTATGCAATCTCTAACTACATGCCACTTTTCGTTACATTATAAATTTTTTTTGTTGCATTTTTTCAGTCAGGCAATTATTGTTGAATTTTAAATTAAGTTGTTTATTAAAGGATTAAACTTTTTCCGAAAGAAGTATATTTATTAGGGATTGGAATATCTACCAAAATTTCAATAACGGTAATCGGTATTTTTAGATCTTAATACCGGTAGTAGAAATTTTTAGAAGAGCAAGAAAACACAGGCGTTTTTGTTTTATTTGCCAGTTTTATTAGAGCATGTAAATATCAAAAAAATTTAACTTAGAAACTACACTATCTGGAAGAAAGTGAGTCGAAAACTAAAAGTCCACAATGCAGCTGACACATGCGCAATAATAGGTATCACGTGTCAGCCATATCCTATAAATACTCTGTCGAATCGACTAGAGTTGTTTTTTGTCAAGATGCCGCCACGGGAAGAGTTGTCTGAGTTCGAGAAAGGTGTGTTGGTTGGATTTCATCTTGCCAAAGTGTCAATTAGGGAGATATCCGTCTCCGTAACTGCTCAAAATCAACTGTAGCACGTGTTGTGTGTCGCTACAAGACTGAGGGACACTGTCAGAACAAACCTCGAAGTGGACGACCTAAAGTTCTCACCAGCAGGGACCGGCGGGTGCTCGGCAGGAGATTCGAAGTAACCGTCAAACATCCATGGATAACATCGCTAATGAGTTTAGACAAGCCACAGGTGTGGCCGTTTCGATCAAGACTCTTCGTATCGAGGCCCATAAGTTAGGTTACACTGGACGTTCGGCGGCCCATAAGCCTTTGATTACGAAAACCAACAAGAAAGCGCGCCTTCGATGGGCCAAAGACCACCGTACTTGGACTCTGGATGACTGGAAACGCGTCCTTTGGAGTGACGAATCACGATTCACCTTTTCCGTTCCGATGGACGTGTTTGAGTATGGCGTTTACCAGGAGAACGCCTTTTGCCTGAGTGTGTCGTCCCAACTGTAAAGTTTGGTGGAGGAGGATTGATGGTATGGGCCTGTTTCTCCTGGTATGGGACTGGCCCCCTGGTGAAGGTTGATGGTGCGAGGAATGCCAATAGATACTATGATATTCTCGACAATCATGTCCTTCCTACCTTGTGGGCAACGTACGGTATGGATGATTGCTGGTATCAAGACGACAACGCAACATGCCATGTTGCAAGGAGGACTCTTGATTGGTATGTGAACAACAACGTTAAACGCATGGAGTGGGCCGGCGCAGAGCCCTGATCTTAACCCAATTGAACATCTCTGGGACGAATTGGACCGTCGGTTGAGGGCCTGCACCCCACTCCCCAAAAGCAAGCCTGAACTATGGAACTTCCTGTTAAACATTTGGAAGGAAATTCCTCTTGCCACTATGGCTAATTTAGTGGAAAACATGCCCAGAAGGGTCGCAGCCAAAGGAGGCCCTACCTCCTATTAATTTTAATAAATATGGGTTTATGTCGTTATAGTGTCGTGTCCCGTCACTTTCTTCCACATATTGTATATCTTTAAGGTTAAAATCCTATCATTGATTGACTTGCTCAAACTTCATAAAAAAAGTCTGTTCTAAACCAATTAAATTTTAATAATCTTCTAAAATATTTTGTATGTTTTTTTCTGAAATAGTATAGATTTGTTCTGAATAATAATATTTTTGTTGTTGCTTATTTTTGTAGTCTATAATATATTTTGTCTTTAATATATTATAAAATCAAAGGAAAAAAATGAATTTTTAAAACATTTTTCGTTATTTAAGATATTTCTTATAATTTTTTTTTTATGTTTTAATTGTTTTCCGTTTGAATATTTTATAGTTTTTTTTCTTATCACTCACAGTTTTTTTTAACAACACGGTATGTTAAAAATTCAAATAAATGTATTTAAAAGCAAATAAAAAAAAGGTGACAAAAATTCGAAATTATACATTTTATTTTCATCTGATAGATATAAACCACACTTATAAATAAAAAGAATTTGTTACGGTTCCATTTTATTCTTGCGAAACCCTACTCGTTCCAATCGAAGCACATTCGTAAGCACCACGGCGGAGTTTCTCTAAAAAGTAAACAACAAGAGCAGCAAAAAAAACAACTCGAACCACCATTACGTCTTCAAAGGCGGGGATTTTAACGAATTCAATAACTAAGCCGACATATCTGACGTGTGTATAAAAAACACGATTTTGCAACTTTGCTTTTTCATTTTATTCTGTTTCCGATTTTGAAGGCGCCTTTGATGCCAACTTTAACAAGTTCTATCTTTCCGCCAAACGATTTTTTTTTCTTCTTTCTCTTGCGAGTGTATTTATCGGTAATATTCTCTTCTTTGATGCTTTGAATTCCAATAAAATAAAGTTCTTAAAATGGGTTAGATCGAAACATGGCTTCTGTAGTAAATCAATCTGTGAAATATTAATTTAGCTGTACTGCATTTTTTAGAAAAAAAGGTTTATAAAATATTAATTGTGATATATCTCTTCCAAATGTATTTTCAAAACATTTTCTTAAAAAAGTATTATTCATATAAAAACCTTTTCAAAAGAGATGCGTATTTTTAAACTGATTATTGCATAGAATTTTTGGAGACGATATCTGAAAATTTTTTAAAAATTAAATATTGGACTTGTATTGCAGAACTTTTTTTAGATTAAATATTGAAATATTTATATTTCACAATTATGTTTTAATAAAACCAAACGATTATTAATGATTTATACTAGAGCCAATTTAGAAAACACAAAAATATTTTTAAACAGTTTTGAAACTTAAATGCAAATTTTAGATATCGCTAAAACTTAAGATGTTTCACCAATAAATATTTTTAAAAATATGTAAATAGTATTAAGGGAATCAAGATACCTGAAATAAATTTTAAAAAAAATTAAATATTTGCCTATTAAAAAATTAGCCAATAAAATGTTTTTAATAAGTTTTTTTTAAATTTTTTTTAAAGTTTATTCTATCTGTGAAGTTTAAATATTTTGTAAAACTCTTTCACACACTACTTAAGAATCTTCCTTTTACTTCGTTTAAAGTAAAAATAAGCAAAAACCAATTTTGATCCTGATTTGTAGAGCAGGGGGTAAAACTAGCATATAATAAAAACTGTAAACGTATGTACTGTAAACAAGTAATATAAAAAAAAATTTTTAAGTCAATTCTTTCTTTTTTTCACTCTATTGCAGAAAGTTCTTCATAAATAATTTTCATTTGTTTCATTTAAGTTTGTCTGGCGCCATCTATTGGTGGATATGTGCAACTTAATTGTAAAAAAAATTAAAGTAATTCAGTAAATTAAGTTATTTAATTTAATTACTGAATTTATATTTCAAAAAAATCTGTATTAACATCTGCCATCCTCTACAAGTTAAAAAAAAATGTATTTGAACTTGAGTGGATGAATAAAAAGTATATTATTAACGATTGAAAATTTGAACAAGATATATATAGGGAGAGTGTCAGCTAATAGAAGGAAATGAAAAAATGAGAAGAAAATTGTAATCATATAAAAAAATTTGACCTAAATGTTTGGGATATGATTTTATTTGAAGAAAAGTTTGTAATTTTTTTTTTTTCTGCGTTTATTGTGTATCAAAAATGTTTTTGGGAAAATGAAAATGAGTTTTAATTTTGTAAGTGTAACAGAATTATATTTCGACTCGATTGTAGGGAAAACACACGAATCGATACTTGTTAAGGTTACACAAACAAAACAAAAGCAATTTCGAAGTAAAAAAAACTTCAATAGTTATTTCAAAAAAATTATGTAATTTTCTTTTATTATTATGTAACTTGGAATTTTAAATAATGAAATTTGAAATTTTTAATGTAATTAAATATCCTTCAAAAATATCTTTCTCTCCTATCATACCACTATGTTTGATTTCGTTCTATTAGGCTGCTTGCCAGTTTTCCACATAATCGGTTATTCAGGTTCATCTATGTTGCCAATTCATCGTTACTCAAGATGAATCATGAAGAGCCTACTATAATGCCTCCAATTTTGTTTTGTACATCTGTTGGTTTACTACAACCTATAAATAATTTATTCACAATGATATAAATCGCAATGAATAATTTATTTTAATGATCAAAAGTTTACCATTAAAATATTTATTTTTTAAAAGTTCTTTCTTCCTTAATCTCTTTCCATACTAGTAGGTCTCAAAATAATAATAATATTACCAAATTCCTTACATATAAGCCGGTAATATACAAGAAAAATAGATAAAGGAATTGAAATTAAGAATAACAAAATCCTAAAGATAAAAGTTAAGAAAAGAAAATTAATAAAATGTTCGTATAAAGCTCACATAGAAAATAATTTAAAATGAAACACAATGCAACATAAATATCTTAGGAAAATATTAGAATTGTATAAAAGTGATCGTCAATCATGTTGACAGGAATTCACAAATTCTACAAAAGCTTAAACAAAGGTTTATTTTCAAAAATATCACCTGGAAAGCAAATCAGTATTTCTTTAGAATTTGGAGATTTAGCTGAAAAATACTTAAATTATTTTCGACACGTACATATTTAAATTTGATACATTCACATTCTGTATCTTTTTAATAACTATTTGAAATAAAATTTTCAATACTTTTAAATTGACCACACAATGTTTCTTTTCTCCAAAAAATGATAAAATTATATATGTTGATATTTTGTTTATTTTTCAAATCCTTTTTATTTGAGAGTCTTTATTTAACCAATCAATAATGCCTATAAAGTTTACATATTATAATCATATTCTATGATAACTTACTTATGTTCATAAGTTATTAACATAGTTGTTCGTAATGCTTTATCTTGAAATCGATTTAGGAGTTGCGAGTTGTTGTTGTGTTGCGACTCATTCTCAGTGTCTTGAAGGGCGGGAACGGACATCCTATGAGTAGTTTACTCATGGGTGAAGGGGCAGCTTCTGTTGTGATAGAAGTCTGACTTGGCTCCGTGTCGCTGAAGAAGGAGGAAGACAATGCCTTACTGGAGGTTCTTTTAAGGGGAACTACCCCATATTTATATATGGTATGGGAGAAAACCGGAAAACTCTCACTAGGTAGTGCAAGATGCTGAACATTCACAAACGCCATCGAGTCTCTTCGCTTCTAAAATGCCTGCAACAAGCCCTCCAGACTATTGAACTCAGCCATAATGCTCACCAGCTGCGCACGTTGCAACTGAGCCACGAGTCAGAATTTAGGAGTCTAATAATAGAATATCATAGTATTTAGTGTCCATAGCTATTTTTAACAATATAAAATGTTTTTATGCTTTATAAAGTCCCTAAAAACCTTTTCTTAGCTTTCGTAATTGATAACTATATACTTTAAACCAAATTTAACTCAAGGAGTGTACCAAATTTAAGTAGTCAATATTGACTAGAACATGATCGTTGAAAATTCTTGAATCAAAGAGAAATAAATAAGCATTTTTAAAATATATCAGTAATTTTTTGTTACCACAATCGTTTACCTACATATATCAGTAAGCCAATGAATTTGTTTATGTTAAAAACAACTAAGCCCAGTGTCAGTTATTGATTTTGACTAGGTGGTGTCGGTAAGAAAGTCTTGTCACAGGGAAGAAAACATGTCCATAATTAGTAATACATGTAATAATTAGAATTGAGCATTTTAGAATAATCGGGAGTTTTATGTTACCACAGTCGTTTATTTACACGCCAAAGTTTTTGTTTATGCAGAAGTACAACAAATTTATGTGAGAAAAAAAGGAACTGCATCCAGTGTTCTCGAATTTCTACTAGTTGGTATATGGGTTGGAAAGTCTTGTCAGAGGAAGAAGGAAGGAAGAAGACGAAGAAGAGTCAGAGGAAGAAGACGAGAAAATGAATGTCACTGTTCTAAAAGCGTGGGGTGCTTTGTATGACATTTTTAAACTAACTCTGCATTTCGGAATGAAACTAGGGTGAAATATTATAACGATTGATATGGAGCACTCCACGCTTTTAGAACAGTGACATTCATTTTCTCGTCAGTCATTTTATTCTTATGTTAACAATTATTTTTTACTTTTTAGTTTGATTCACTCTAAAAGCGTGTCTCTTTTAGTGTTTTTAAACTATAATATTTAAATGAGGTCCCGGTACGGTGGACTGGAACTATAGTTCTTACAATAATTTAATTGTGAGTAAAACAAAGGCTAAATCCGAATAGGTCGATCCAACCAGGATTCGAACAGGGAATTTCCTGATTCGTAGTCAGGCGCGTTGTGCCACTGTCTCCGTAGGTTTGAATGTCTTGGGTACTTTCATTCTAGATGGGTTGAATTGCTCTTCATGAGTTAAAATAAAATCACTCATCCTGGCGATCCTAATCATGATGCGATAATAAACTTATAAAAATATTTTATTGATAAGTCTAAAACGTTTAAATTAAATCTGATCGCTTAAAGTGGAGCAAAATCGGGCCGAAAGAGTCAGTTACAAACAAACCTACAGGTGAAACTAATAAAAGCGTATTAAAAAACAACAAAGAATTCAAGTGAGAATATTTTTCGAAACTTCCATGTTCCATACTGACCTGAAATAGATAATGTCAACATTTGAGTCATACTGAAAGCATACCACCCGGTGGTGTATAACTGTTGAAGCTAACATTTGTTTGGGGACAGGTAATGGAAAATCCTCATCCACATGATGAAGACATATTTTCAATTCCTTCTATTAGCTCACACTCTCTCTATATATATCGTGTTCAAATTTTCAATCGTTCATAAAGTACTTTTCATTCATCCATTCGATTTCAAATACATTTTTTTAACTTGCAGTGGAGGACACTTAATGTTAATGCAGTTTTTTCAAATATTAATTCATTCATTAAATTTAATTAATTAATTTTAGTTTTTTTTTTATTTAAGTTGCATGTATCTACCCATAGAGGGCGCCAGATAAACTTAAAAAAATGAATGAAAATTATTTATAAAGGACTTTCCGCAATAGAATGAAAAAAAAAAGTAGGAATTGACTTAAAAATTTTTTTTTTTATATTACTTGTTTAACCTCTGTGCATATTTTGGGTAAATTGACCTTACTCCAACTTCTTTTAATGCCTGATTATCTAATTGAAGTAATAATTTTACAACTAGTGTCTTTCAAACCCTGGCGCAAAATTTTCTACCTGGAAAGCCGTAAATATTACTCAAGTAACCAGTATGATACACACAATTATGTTTAATGACATTTTTCAATTATATTCGTTATAAAAGTTAGTGGCCTTCTGGGCAAAAAACCATTTCTATGGATTAGCAATAAGTATGAACAAATCCGCAAGTGACCGGCAGCGAAAATGTTAAGTCCTTTTTTATTATAAAAGGCTCAGTGACATGGATATTATACCAATATGATATGAATGAATGTAGTATTAAGAGAAAATAACATAGGGGCACCCTTAATAATTTTTTAATTATCATTAGATAGATTAGGATTATCATTAGTTGTATCGTTAGAAATGGTCTGAAATGAGCTAACTTAGCGTACAAGGCAATTAACAAAAATTAATTAAAATAGCTAATTAACCGATAACTCGAAATTTTCCCAATACGGAAACAAGGATTATCAGTGCAGTCGATTCAGCCTGATGAAATTATTACATGTGTAACCATGCTTTCTCCTACGCACTGGCAGGAGCGTCCCCTTGTGTCGTTCAGGAGAAATTGACAGTTGGCCTACAGACTCTCACCCAAGAAGTAAAACGCAAGCCTTCTCTCCCGCTGAGAAACGTATAGTTGGTCTACAATCTCTTAATGCGAGAGGAAATGTTTAGTGCATCCCGGCACATTAGTTGGCCTACAGACTGTCACACAGAGAAAAAGTATGTTTCATGCACCCTGCTCGTAGCTGAGTATTGGTTTCAGCTTAGAAGTGGAATCCTTCCACGAATCTATATTTATCTGTCTTTAAATGTGTTAAATATTGCATGTCTCTAATTGTATGTATGTGGAGTTTGTGCATGCGTCAATAAAACTGCGTGAATTCTATATCTCAACCCAACCACACAGTTATAATCTGGTTCTTTCCTTGCAAACTACACATAATTTATTTTGTAAAGATTTCGATTAAAAGTTTTGGATACATCAGGTTTAAAAATAATTTTTAATTTTTATAAAGGTAGAAAGAAATTTACTTTAGAAAATTAAACACAAATCTGTTTTAAAATATATTTAAAACAATAAATATAAAATATCTTTAGGAAAAAAAAAATTTAACTGTAATATACTAAACTTTATATGCGATACGCTTCCTTATATCGTCAATACCTAACATATATATTTTTAAATCTTTAATGAAATTTAAAAAAAACATTCAAAAAAAAATGTTGATTAGGGACCCGATTCCAAATTAAAATTATATCAATATTATAGATCTGTTTTTGTTCTAACGAGATAATGCTGATGTTACGTGCGCCAGGTCAGAAAATGGAAACTTAAAGAAATAATTGAATACGTTTGATTTAAGTTTTGAATTGAATTTCTTATGCATTTAACTAGATTTTCTCGTTTAAAAATATTTAGTATAGATGTTATATTTTTTTTCTTTATTTTTCGGAAACAAAAGTTATAATTTTACTTCGTAAAACATTAATAAATAAAAAAAAAAAAAAAAAACCATAATTTCTAATGTGTGTATATTTTTGTGCGTAAAATAATTAATCATTTGCTTTGTTTACTAAAACTATTAAAATAATTTTTTCCTTAAATCAGAATTGAGTTGGTCTTTAATTTAATATAAAATGGGTTGCACTTATAAAAGGAAAAGATTTTTTTAAAATTATTTTTAAAAAATTTAAATAATCCTTAAAACACTTCTGCAATTTTGAGTTGTTAATTTATTTTTATAATGTGCATATGATTAATATTTTAATAAATACTTCATAATATTTTCATGCGTAAACGTGCAATTTTTCATACAATTCTAAATGAAATATTAAAGTTGGTAAAAATCATCAAAATTCTAATCTATGCTAATGTTTTGCAAAATTTTTAAAATTCAATTTTTTGAAACTTTTTATAAATCATTAAAAGAAAATTAATTGTCTAACTAATCATAAATTCCTCTTTATTCTTATATAATTATACCATTATATCATTAATTGTCTGAAATTGTGTAAAATATCTACAATGAATGCATTCCTTTCAGTTCAAATACATAGATAAATTAAAAAAAAAAAAAATTTTATTTTTCGAAAAGATTTTAGTTGAAAGCTATCAGCTTTGAAAGAAATAATGTTCTCTTTCATATTTAATTACTGTTTATACAATTAAAATGTCGAAGAAAATATTCACTCGGAGGAAAAAAAAAATGTTCGATTTTTTATTATGAATTAAAACAAATATTGTCCAATAAGAAAGCTTCAATAAATTCCATTTGCTTAAGTAAATATCGTTTTGCAAAAAAAAAAAAAATAATATTAAATAAATAAATAAATTTTGAAAAAAAAACGTGAAACCTTCTTTTCATGATGACAGAAATTAAAAACATAACTTTGATATTTCTTTTTAATTTTTTATCTTTGATATAAAAATATAACTGTGATATTTCTTGATAGTCTTTTCAATAAATAATATTCACTTGGTATTTATTGAAAAGATTTCTGTCGATGCGAAGTATCCATTAGAACTTTTAGAGGGGTTCATTTCATCCTTCTATTAGCTCACACTCTCCTATATATATCTTGTTCAAATTCAAATTTTCAATCGTTCATAAATACTTTTTTATTCATCCACTCAAGTTTAGATACATTTTTTAACTTGCAGTGGATGACACTGATGTGAATGCAGTTTTTCAAATATTAATTCAGTAATTAAATTTAATTCATTAATTTTAGTTTTATGTAGATTTAAGTTGCATATATCTACCAATAGAGGGCGCCAGATAAACTTGAAAAAATGAATGAAAATTATTTATAAAGGGCTTTCTGCAATAGAGTGAAAAAAAAAGTAGAAATTGACTTTAAAATTTTTTTTATATATTACTTGTTTACCTTTGATATAAAAATATAACTGTGATATTTCTTAATAATCTTTTCAATAAATAATATTCACTTGATATTTATTGAAAAGATTTCTGTCGATGCGGAGTATCCATTAGAACTTTTAGAGATTCATTTCTTCTGAAGCTTATGGATTACTTTACAATTAACAAACCAGTTTAGTGAACCAATTTCGCTCACTGATGCCATCACAAATTGGAACAAATATCTAGAATAGAAGTGAGCTCTAAACCGCTCTATATACAGTCTTTCCAGTTTACGGATTTATTGTATTTAACCCCATCGAGAATATTTACATGTTTTCAAACATGCTGTGCATCTAAAATTTTACTTTTTACTATAAAATATATATTTCATGTTTATTTTTTATTTTTAGATGTATTTTGTTGAATATTTTGTATATATTTTTTGATATATAATATTTGATTGATATATATTATTTTTGATATATATATATAATATATATTTTGTTTTATATATTTTTTTTTTTATATATATTTTGTTGAATCACTTAATATTAATTAAAAAATCCTTCCCTTTTATGTAAAAATATAGTATTTTAATGCTTAATTACCGACCTGGGCCTGCTATATAGGTTGCATTAAAATAATTCTGAAAATATGATAAAACTTATAAAAATATTTAATTCAAATGGATATGTTTATCTTATACAACCTAGGAATCTAAAATTTGAAAACTGTTTACTTTCGAATTTCTATATTAGAAAAGCCAAATAAGAAAATACGAAATAAGAAAATTAATTAACTGACTCCCTGCCACTACAGTCCATGTAGGATCATGTCCGTCTGCCGACTGTAAGATTGCGGAACATAAATGTTTTCTTCTTGCAGGCAGGGTCATGTTTTCCCTACTCCCAACAGTCATATTGGAGTAGGGCCTACGGTTTTAGATGGATTCTGTACCCCTACAGGCATCCATGGCACCGAGAGCCAGTCGCTAGTCACTCGGACATCAGGGCCCAATCATTAAACGAGAAATACGAAAAAAGAGAATATAACGCGAATATAATATAAATATAAATAAATAAATGCTTATTGAGACTAAAATATAAAATAATAAATAAAATTAAAAAAAAACCACGAGGGGGAATAAACGCAATAAAATTTTCAATGAAATGTCTGAACATCATAAGAATAAACTGTAAAAGTTACTGAGAATATTGTGAAAGAATAAAACATAAAATAATTGTAACGTTATTTAAAAGAGAAGTATCTATTTATACAATAACCTAATAAATATTTGTTGAATATTTTATAAGAAATTAATTAATAATTAATTTGATTCCTTGTTAAAATAAGGAGTTAATAGATAGTGAATTACTTATAAAATGATTTCAAATCATAATAAATCAGCTAAAAAAAGACGCCAACTAATAATTATATAAAAATTTCAAATATTACTGTCAAGTTCTTTTCATTATAATCCAATTTAACTGTTTTTGTCAATTTTACATATCACAATTGTCGTAAATAAATTATTTTTAATTGAAAACTGAAAATTATCTTATTAAAAGAATTAAAAAGCTAAATAATTAATCTTTTATACAATTCCATTCTGAAAAGTTTAAAAAAAAACCTTCGGCCAAGATTCTCATAATTTTTTTAAACAGGTTTTTATTCAATTTCATTCTTGCAAAAAAAAAAAAAAAAAAATCCATTCACTTTTATCAATTAGCTGTAATTAACCAGTACCAAAAAGAAAGCTTCGCCAGCTGCTATTGGTCGGAATACACAAATTTAAAAAATTACTTAATAGAGTCGTTTTGAATTGAAACTCATTAATTAATTTGGTAAAGGTGAAAAAATCGCAAAAAGCAATCGTCATTGACGTCATTGGTTAAGAAAATTTAAGACACCTACAAAAAAAAATGTGACGCAATTTTATGGTGCGGTCTCTAAACATTTTAACCATTCATCACTCATAGGGGTGTCATTAAAATTGTATTGTATTAATATGGTATAATTGCAATTAAATAACAAATATTTGTAATTATTATTATTTAAATAAACAATTTAATTTTTTTTTATTGTTTAAACACTTTTTTCAATGAAACAAAGCAAATTATTCTTGCTTTTTTTAACAGAAAGGCAGTAACATATTATTCAGTTAATGAATGAAATTATTGTAATTTTATAGATAGCCCCTTTCCCGTAATTTTAAAAGTTAATGAGAATTTTGACACAGAATTGCTAACACTCTGAATAGACTGCTCTAAAAATATTTGTTTCCGTAATGGAAAATTTCGAGTTAGAGGTTAAATCTCTAACTCAAAATTTTTCCATTACGGAAACAAATATTTTTAGAGCAGTCTATTCAGAGTGTTAGGAATAGTATATCCATCAATTCTTACACAAAAGTTGAAAAAAGTATTACAAAAAGTTGTTAAAGATGTCCCATTTTTTTCTACTTTACATCTTATATTACATTTGCTCTTATGATCTTTTCATTTATGATCTTTTCCAGATTCATAAATTTTTCCAGAACTATACCAGATCCTTCGTTTATCAAACGAATTTTATAACAAGTAATATAAAAACAATTTTTTTTACGTCAATTCCTACTTTTTTTTTCATTATATTGCAGAAAAGTCCTTTACAAATAAAGCTGAAATTTTCCTTTTGCTTCTGGCGCCATCTATTGGTAAATATATGCAACTTAAATCTAAAAAAAAAATGAAATTAATTCATTAAATTTAATTACTGAATTAATATTTTGAAAACTGTATTAACATCCAGTATCATCCACTACAAGTTCAAAAAAACGTATTTGAACTTGAGTGGATGAATAAAAAGTATTTTATGAACGTTTGAAAATTTGAAATTTGAAGATATATGACTAAAATTCCTATTTCAAAAAAAAAATCATTTTTTAATGGCATGTTATAGCTGTCGTAGTACTAATAGACAGATAGATACAAGAGCAGTTAGTGAAAAGCATACATGAAGAAAGATGACCAATTTTAATTTTTCTCTGCCTTCTGTTTTTTCCCTACTTGGGTCGGATGAAGAATCAGTTAACTAGACGTTTACTAAAAATCTATCCAAAGAACTACTCTTCTGGATTGTTCCGGAAATGCGACATTGTCTGGCCACTCCAGACAATGTCGCATTTGGTCATCCCAGACAATTCTGTTAGAGTTTGTTTAGGTGAGTTTTTTCCCTATCGTGATGAGTTTAATGGAAAAAGAATTGGTTTTAGTTCTAATACTTTTTTATACACCGGGCTTTATAATGTCAAGTGTAAACACTAGTTGTGATAAATTTGGTCATGAAAAGTGGAATAACATGCGATTCATTATTTATCATAGCAATTTGACATTTTTTCAAAATAGTTTTATGTTCCATAGATTTAAAAGTATTCCTTTCGCATACTATAAAGGAATTTATAAAATACTAAAAGTAAGACTTTTCATTTTATTAGATTATAATGCCTTTAAAAGATATTTGTCGCCAGAATTTCGAACGATCACTCTGTCGAACGATATTCGAACGATGACACGAATAGAAAATCACCCGATTTACAAGATATTTGTCACCAGAAAGCAACAAGCATTATGAAACAAACAAATTAATCTTCTATTTTAAAAGATGTTTTTAAAAAAAAAAAAAAATCATTAGTGCTTTCTAAATTATCCAGAGCATTGAGAAAATTTTGCGTTCTTTTTTTTCCCAATGACTAGGCAATACAAAAAGGGACGAAATACAGAGTAACAAAGAAAAAGTACACAAAAAGAGGACAACAAAGTTGACCGAAGTCATTGCCTTAAGAGTTCTCTAGCTTGACAGGATCTCGCCGTTTCGGATTCGCCCTAAAGTGTCAAGCAATGATGGAAATGGACAAGACTGATTAGTTCTGCCAAATCATTACAAAGAGGACAATTTATTTGGTTGGGCGAAAATTCCAATGCAATGCAGATGTTCATTAGATCAGTTCTTTTTGATTGATAGAAATCACCAGCATTTCATTGCAATACATGCAGGTCAACCAGATTATGATGCCGAAAACTACAGACTACCTAGCTATATGAAAGTATAGAAAAATTCTTCTTAGACCGTATAGAAAATTTCCCAGAGTGCAACACTAAGAGGTAGGTCTACATTGCACCCCGTATTAAAATGAATGACATAAACCCCGATAACGTACAGAAGATTGTGACAACATACAGAAATTTTTTTGCTATATTTAATAAGTGCGATGCATATAAAAATTAAAGGGAAATGATTAATACTTTTCTCTGAAAATGATCCAATTATTGTTTGCATGCCATACATTGAAGGTGTCTTAATAATAATAATAATATAATTAATATAATGTAATCTACACTCTGCCTAATGCTAATTATCATAACAACAAAAGTCATTAGATGAAATACATTTATAAAATACAATTAAAATTTATTTTTGTCTTTTCTATTTTTGAACCTCGTTGAATATCACCAGCACTATCACTAAAAATCTGTCCCAAAAAAATTTTCTTCTACCTTTTCCTCAGGATGTTAGGGCAGATGGGAAATTGTCTGATCGTTCCTGACCATTCCTGATAGGAATTATTTAAGTTTTGGTGGGTCCTACTTCTCTTCAAATCTTTTATCATCCACGAGTCCAGAGCTACTAACAAATAAAATTGTTCGCGTTTAAAGAGAATGTATTTCAAGATGAATTTATTCTAAAGCTAATATATACTATTGTACCAACCATAAAGTAAAATAGATTGAGTCCCCATTTTTCTAAAAGAACGTAATGTTGGGGCAAAAATCTCCTGTCCTATTTCTACTAGTTTTGACATTCCATTGCTCCTTGGCTCCTTTTTCGATTGGTTCGATTCTTTGTTCCTTGGAAGCGATTCTGAAAATGTCGAAAAATGCTCGAAATTCTTCATTTCAAATCAGACATTTATTGAAGTATGTGTTTATTAAAAATAAATAGAGACGAGAAATGCTATTTTGTTCATAATTCTGAGCCTTTTGTATGAAATATAATGCAACACTACAAAAAGTTCATATACATGAATATTTTATGTATTAATCATTTCAGAGGGAAAATATTACGCAAATAAAATTGCTTATAGAATATTTAAAAAATAAATTTACATTTTTTGACAGTTAAGAAAATGAATAATTTCTTTTGAAAATCGTTTTATGGTGGTAGATCTTTCCCTCCTGCCGTACCAACAGCACAGAGTAGTAATGACCGATAATAAAGAATGTTGGCAAAAATCGCCAAGTTATCATCGCATATTTTAAAGTACGAAACCCTGTAATACATGCCTAACACTAAATCAAAATGAATTCAAATTAGTTAAATCAATAAATGAACATTATAGTTATTCATTAAAATGTAAATCCTTCCTATGACATACATACTGCCTTACGATACTGGCTACATGTACATTAGATATGAATTTGCTTATGCGCACTAGAACGTCTTTTAAAGCATGCTATATTCACTGAAGGTAACAAACAAATAAAACTAATATGTACTTGTCAAAAGCACTTGTCGTACAAAGTACTTATAGTGTCTTGTCAAAAGTACTTATCAATGCCAGTGTCTTGTCAAAAGTGCTTATCAATGTATTTGTCGTGTGTCTCTCCTTTCACAAATTTCTCAAAATAGCCAGACAAAGGAATAAAAGCTTATTTTTTCCTCTGAAACGTAAGTAAACAAGGTGACAGACCATCATGTCACTCCTGACAGTGGACAGTGGCGATTGTGAAAGTCACGTGAGAAGTATGATTATCTGAGGAGTACGTTGGGCCCAAATTGGAAACCCTGAAACACTCTCTATCATAATATTATTCTATGGTACAACATTATCAGTTGTACGTACCAATCTGTCAATTTTATACACTTTTGATAATTGTTTCCTGTTTATTATTTGTGTATTTTCTAGTTATTTCTTATAACTGAAAATTGCATCTATTTGAATAAACTTTACTTATCTATCAATCTATTACGGATTTCTGTTTTGTGGTAATAAATACTTTTAAGAACTACAAAATTCATCTAAATTTACAACAATACACAAGAATATTTTTTCATTACTTATTTATTACAATATTGATTTGTTTTTATATTTTATATATTTTTAATTCAAAGTTAGCTATATTAAATGCAAGCAGATTCGTAAAACAAATTATTTAAGTTGCTAAAATTAATCTAATCATTTTTTTTTAGAATTATTTTATCAAAATCAACGACATTTTGTAAAATAATCTTAACTTAATAACATTGAATAAAAATAGATAAAACTTATATCAATGTGATAATAAGTTTCAAAATATTTAAAAAAATGCATCGCATACAAGTAAATGTACTTATTAATTTAACAATGTATAAAATTCATAACTAACTATTGAATTAATTTTATTCAAAAAAGGTTAACAAGCTTTTTTTTTTTTTTACATTTTGAAAGGATTAATACGAGACCACTCACTAATTAATGCTTTAGGTTAAGTTTTATTTCTTTCTTTTTTTTTTTTTTAATTTGTTTTGTTTTTTGAATAAAATTTTTTTACGTTCATTTTATGATTGCTTTTTTTTTTTTTTCATTTAAATTATTATTTTTTTTTGGCAAACAACTACTGAAGAGCATTTTCTTATCTGGTTAAATTTGGGAAAAAAAAAACAAAAAAAAAAAAAACGTATCAGATGTTTATTAAAACTCCAACAAATAAAAACTTTTGTGTTATACTTATTTTTTAACGATATTTTTAAAATTGCTTAAAACTAGTTGTAATTAATAAAAATAACATTGATATAGAGTTAATGTAATAAAAATCTGAATCATAATAGTGACGCAGTAATTATATAGTAGAATAATAATAGTATTCAGAATATTATTCACTCTAAAATCATTAAGCATAGAATGAAATATTTTTACATTAAAATAAAATTTAAGTAAAAAATGAAAACGAAATAATTTACTTTTACAAAATGACAGAAAATATTTTGAGTTGCCAAATTAAGAAAATATAGGACGGGTAATAGCACAAAAAAATAGAGGACGGGTAATAAAGCACATTGAACACTACAGTTGGTTTAATGTGCAACTCATGCAAAATACGTTGTCATTTTTATTCAAATATCACTGGCAACCGAATTCATTTTCTTTAGGCCGTTTACAGCGCCATCTATTCATACACTTTGGAACTGTTTTTTGATACCGTGGCTTTTTCTCCTTCTTCGAGTATCTTCAGTTCAAATTTGAACTCATTGTGACTTGTGGTTCTTTTTTTTTTACAACATTTTGAAAATGGAACTTTAATTATAATCGTCATTATCATCATCATTGGCTCAACTGCCCAGTGTGGGCTAAGACCGTCTGCCTATTGGTAGATTTCGAGACAAGAGATGTTTTTTTTTTTTTGGCGGAGTAGAGTTGTCAGCTCTACGCCCAACGCTCAACAGTCATATGAGACCGGGACCTAAGGCTTAAAGTGGATTCTGAACCCATGGCTCCGCTGGGATTCGAACCCGAAACCTGTGGTACCAAACGCCAGAGCGCTAGCCGCTCGGCCATTCAGACCTCTTAATTATAATCCCTTGTGTATATGTATTTATATTCATTTGACTTCTATAGGATTCTTTTGATATTTTTTTCTTTGGAGAAAAACACACTCACTGACTTTACTCGGAAATATAAAGTATTCCTTTTTTCTGCATAAAAAATCAGCAAGTGACTATTTATATGTATCTGTTATATTAGAATACACATTTACCTTACCGTCTGACCTTTTCAAGACGGCCTTTTTTTTTTCATGTGAGAAAATGCAATCGGAGCAAATTCTTAAGCCTGAATGTCCTGATAGTTTTCTTGCAATTAAGGACAAAAAAGGAATAAAAGACGGGAGAAAAATTACCCTGCGCTTTTACCCAGATCCGTAATCTAATAAAATGTAGGGCTCAGACTCTTTGTAATCCAATTAAGTGCCCGGACCTGTGCCCACGACACAGTGGTATTAATTAATCCCAACAATAGGAGCTTTGTTTGGTAAATAAAGAAAGAGATATCCTTGACATAAAAAAAAGGCAAAACACCGAATTTCTATATTCTACAACAAGCGTGATCTCTTAAGAAAAAAAGAAATGTTTAAAAGATTTTTATTCGATAATGGTGTTTGAATTGATTTTCCTTTCTCACGATTGCACGTCGATTACGATTTTTATTTAAACTATAAGTATGTTTCTGTCGAAATAAATGTAGTCCTTTAATAAATTACCTAATTCAAAATACAATAAGGTTTGGTGTGGTTTGTCGCTCTACGGTCATCTTGTGCACACGAGGGCTAAACAGACGGGGACCTACATCTTAAAGTTGATTCCGAACCACTCACAAACATCCATGCCACCATCAACCTAGAGCCTGTGGTACAAAGGCAAGGGTTCTAGCCAATTGACCCATCACAACAATAAGGAGATAAATACCTGACTATGAAAATGCAACATAAAAAGATATTTTGTAACAAACATCAACAAATAGACAGATAATGCATTGATAAATAGATTATATAGTAATGCCCTTTAGTCCTATTCGGCAAATGGTCGCTACGGGTTATTGATTTTGTCGGATTACCAGACGACAGCAAAGTTTTAGGGTTTTGACGGGGATACCAAACTGAAGATAAATCACTTTACATACAAATAATCAATTTACATATTTGATATGTGTATACGTACATTTTGTACCTGTGAAGACAATGTTAATATCTGATTATATTCAAGGTAATTACAATTAAAATCCCACTTTCACAATGCCGTAAAAAAATAGAACCAGTTGTCCCGATGAGTTCACATTTGAACTGAAGATGCTTGAAGAAAGGGGAAACGGTATGGCGTCCAAAAAAAAAGTTCCACTGATTTTTCAATACAATTCAGTATGACCTTGCCGTGGTGGATGGTCTTTCCACTCACAGTGTCACAAATGTTGAATGACTTGGAAGTCATTTTTCCCGGCGAAAGACCGAAATAATCCAGCACATTGAACACTACGGTTGGTAAATACATTGCCATTTCGATTCAATTATCACTAGCAGCCTAAATTCACTTTCTTTATGCCGCTTACAACCCCATCTATTAATACACTTTGGAACTGTTTTGTAATTATACCGTGTCTCCCTTCTTCAAGTATCTTGAGTTCAAATTTGAACTCATTTGATCTTTAATTATAATCACCCTTTATAGCATATAGAAAATCAACATTAAATACTAATTGAATTGAATATTCTTGTATTGATAAAAAAAAAAGCACAGCGCAAAAGAAAATTAGTATTGTACAATGATAGTTAAAACAAGCTGTGATAAGCTACTATATGGCAAGAAAATATACTCATGAACCTGCATTACTGCTTAAAACAATAACTTATATAGCGTTGCTTCCATGGTTCAGATCTCGCCTTCAACAAGTTTTTACAAATTAAATGCATATTTAGGAATTCTGTAGATTTTAGAATTCTACGTTGTCTTGAAAAAAAAAATTTAACATTTTACGATAATCGAAGTTCGAAAAGTGAGAGCCTCATTGTGTCACCACCTAGGGGATGATAGTCATTAAACAATCGAATTCAAACGAGAAAAAACAATAAGCAAGCGACTAGATCGACGCTAGATAATATAAAGTGCAGAACCATAGAAAGCTGGATTAAAAACCGTTCACTACAATACGAACTTCCAAAAAATTCTTCGTTGTAAGTTTTCTTGTATGCGCTGTCTTATGTATCAAGCTTTCTTTGATGTACAAGCTGTCTTGCTTTAAGACCATATGTTAACAGTTAAATAGAGAAAACTGCCAGTTTCAAAGTACTTCGAGAAAATATTTGATATCTAAAAAAATTCAATATCTTTTGTATATTGTAATTTTAAATCTATTATGATCGATGTAATTTCTCAATTTCTCAAAATACTTTACTGTTAGTCTTTTATTTCAACTACACTTTCTGCTTTGTTAATTAATCAACATAGATCAACGATGAAATAATTGTTCTTGAAATAGTTGGTGCTTCTTTCAGTTTTTTGATGCTTATTACAGGAAAAATAATGAGAAATCTCATTTTTTATAACATATCGCCTCATCAACTTTAAGAACTTAATATATTAAAGAACGGGAAAGCATTATTTATATGTGTTTCGAAAAGCATATTAATGTAATTAATAGTGTAAACTAGTATATTCTAACAATAATCAGGGAAAAAAAAGAAAAATCAATAGAGGCACTGCTTACAATATTCCATTAGTTTGGTTTTTCGCTCTACGACCATCTTAACATCCCATTGATCGCACTCTAACTTAATAAATTAAAGAGCAGGAATGTATGAATTATATGTATTTCCCAAAACATATTCATTTAATGAATAATGTAAACTAGTATATTAAAACAACAATCATAAAAAAGGTAAATCAATGGTTACAATATTCCATTAGTTTGACTCTACAGCCATTTTGTGCACACTTTGGTCATCTTTATGCTGTGTACTTCAATACATAACTTTTCAATTACAATTCATTCAAAATGCTTAGAGTTTTTTTTTTCGAAATATGATTTATTATCTGAAATATTATTTAATACTGGGCATTTCGACGTCATGTCATTCGCCACTATAACAACAAATGTGGACAATATAGCCTGATGGACAATTGGCTAATGCTCTGGCCGCTGGTACCACAGGCTTCATGATCGAACTCTGGCGGTGGCATGGATGTTTGTTGGGGGTTCGGGATCCAAGTTAAACTGTATGTCCCTGTCTAGTTAGCCCAAAGTGCGAGAAAAATGTCCGTAGATCGACAAACCAAATCAATCCTTTCTCACTAGATTTATCAAATAATTTTTAAGAAATTTACTGACTGGTTATTTTACGCTGCAGGTTAGTAAAATTTAAAATTTAACCCAATTTGTAATCTCGGGATATCTTAAAACATCTTCATAGATTTGAAGTTTAGAGAAGCATAAAATAG
Organism: Caerostris extrusa; assembly: GCA_021605095.1. Taxonomy (NCBI): domain Eukaryota; kingdom Metazoa; phylum Arthropoda; class Arachnida; order Araneae; family Araneidae; genus Caerostris; species Caerostris extrusa. The sequence goes on from BPLR01001997.1 coordinate 222,232, forward strand.
TTTTAAAAATACTTTGTCCTTCATGCAGACAGGGTACTCTAATAAAATATGCATCGAAGGTTGTTAAGTAATCTTATTTGTTACTTTCAGCTGTCCCGAGACACAATGGTATTGAGAAATCCCAATAACGGTTACAATAGCTTCTTTATTTACGAAACAAAACAACAATAAAACACAGAATCCGATTTGTCAAACTTTCTCCACCAAAGCGTGATCTCGCTGCCGGAAGAAGAAAAGATCAATTTAAAACATGTTACCGGATAATGCGTTCCAATTGGTTGTTCCGTTTTCGGAAGGCGCCATAGAAAATGTGTCGATTTAATTAGAGCACAATTGAACGGTTTTGTCAGACGCGAATGCAGAGACAATTCCGTCGAACAAATTGAGTTCCTATATATAGTGTTCGTTGCTGTGTCGAACATCGTAAAAGTGATTTCCCAGTTTCATGAAACTCGTTTCCTAAAATAGTCTGCAGTCTTTTTATTTTCCTTTTTTTTACTGATAGTTTGTAAGTAGCTGTGTTGAATCCCAGTATAGGAAAAACAAATTTGTGTGTGTGTGTGAAAAGTTGCAATTTTTATTGAATAATTGAAGGCTCTTTTAGTAGATTTGAGAAGATATATTTCTTTACTATCTATGATAAAAATAGTGGTGGCCGAATGACTAGCACGCTGGATCTCGGTGTTACAGGCATCGGGTTCGAGTCTCAACGACGGCATGAATTTTGCAGTGGCTTGGAGTCTACTTTAAGACGTACGTCAAGAGGTCTAATATGACTGTTGGGTGTAAGGCTGACAACTCTACCCCTTAAAAATTCAGCGCCACAGAGCCAAGTCAGACTTCTACCTACGGGTGATCCGTCTTGACAGAAGTTGCTTTCCCTCTTTCCATGAGACTACACGGGTTATTATACGTCTAGTTGTTGTTGAATACCAAAGGGATAAGAAACAACAACAAATGTTGTTGTTGTTATCGTGTCCATGGATTTAAAATATTATCAACAAAGTTAGATTAAGTCAAAAGTCTTCACGATAGCGGCCGCTAGCAATGGCGTCGCTTCACTCTACAGGACATCTCTGAAATTGGCCTCGATTGGCACCCTACCCAATTGCAATACATGGGGAGTGAGTGCTGGGCACTCTAGAATGTGTTTAGGTGTTAGGAAAGCGTTGGAGCAATTTCTACAGAGGATGTATTCCCTGGTCTTGTCTGGGAGAATCTTTCATCCTTCTGTAATGATTAGTTCTGTAATAACTGATGTCAACTTCCTAAGGCAGTTGAAGTCCGTGATGAGTGGCTAATGTTAATATATATGCTAATTAATGTTAATATATATATATATATATACAGCATGATCGAATCGCCCTGTATACATATATATACACATACCACTAGAAACACAAGACCCTAGGCGCCATCTATAATCCAGGGATGGGCAAACCTTTTCGGTCGCTGGCCAAAAATCGAAAAAAAAAAAAAAAGTTTGACTGGCCAAGATAAATTTTTCTAAAATTTTATAAACAATATACAAGCATTGCAATTTAAATACGTTAATGAGATGAATGAAATTGCGATTTCATTTTTAAAAGTTCCTTATAGTGAGGTTCGAAGTGATGATTCTAAGGAACGAGGCTAAACGCTCATCTGTCAGTCTACTTCTTTGTAAGGTTCATAGTTGAAAACACTTGTTCACATATATATAAGATGAAGCAAACATAGCGCTGATTTTCTGAGCATGAGATATTAAATTGGGAAACTTACTTTCGATAATGATTTGTAAAATTCTAACTTTGGCAAATTTACAAACAACTGCTATATATTTCTTTTAATTTTGCCTTCGACCGGCAAATTATAGAAAGAAAATTATATATAAGGCTATTTATAAAATTTCATTAACTGAATAATATGTTGCCACCTTGTAAGAAAAAAAGCAAGAATTTCCTTGATTTTATTAAAAAAGTTTGTAAACAATAAAAAATAATTTAAATTGTATAATGTTATTATAATTTTATAAAATAATGTTATTATAAAACTTTATTATTTTATTGCAATTATACCATTTGACATCTCCTATAAGTGATGAATAGTTAAAATGTTTGATACCGTCCTTTAAAATTGCGTGACATTTTTTGACAATTAAATTTTCTAAGCCAATGACATCATTAACGATTACTATTGCAGCTCTATTAAGTATTGGTTATTTAAATTCATGTACTCTGATTAATAGAAGTTGTTAAGGGCAAAAAAGACGGTGAATATTTTTTTCACTGGTTTGCTACTAATTGATAAAAGTGAAAGGATTTTTTTGTGTGATTGCACTTAAACTAATCAATAAACATTCTAGAAAATGAATCAACCAAAATTTCTAATGGATACAGTGCATCGACATTTATAAGAATTTTTTTTAAAAATATCAAATTTATGAAATAAATATTTTTAGCTTTTTCATCATCAAAAAAAAATATTTTCTTTTTTTTCTCTCAAAAAATTATTTAGATATCGATTTTTAGATATAATTTATATCGATTTTTTGCAATCGATATCCACTTACGCAAATTGAATTTATTGAAACATTTTTTTTGAATATTGGTTTTAATTCATAATAAAATCAGACATTTTTTTCATCAAATGGCAACCAACATTTTAATTACATAAGCAACTATTAAATATGAAAAAAAACATTATCTTTTTCAAAGTTAAAAGCTTTCAACTAAACTTTTTAAAAATAAAATAATTTATTTTAAAATCTTATCTAAATGCATTATTAATGGATTCCTTGTAGATATTTTGGATAACAGGCAGTAAACGATATAATGATAGAATTATATAAGAATAAAGAAGAATTTAATGATTAACTAGATAAATAGTTTTCTTTAATAATTTATAATAATTTTTAAAGATTGAATTTTAAAATTTTCTAAAATATTAACATAGATTAGAACTTTGACTTTTACTAATATTAATATTTTATTTAGAATTGCTCGAAAATAGCACGTTTACGCACAAAAATATTATGAAGTCTATAATTAAAAATTAATCTTATGGATATTATAAAATATTAAAGTACTACTTATAACTATGCAAATAGCTGAACAGGTTTAAAGATCATTAAAAAATTTTTTTAAATATAATTTAAAATATAATCTTTTCCTTTAACTAAATCTTAAACCAATTTTATATTAAAGACCGAACTCTGTTTTGATTTAAGAAAAAAATTATTCTAATAGCTTTAGTAAAAGCATATGATTAATTATTTTAAGCATAAAATATACACATTAAAAAATTTTTTACAAATTTTACTGATTAATATTTTATGAAACAAAATTATAATAACTTTTGTTTCAGAAAAATATAGAAAATTTAAAAATATATATATATATTCTAAATATTTTTTAAACGAGAAAATCTAGTTAAATACGCAAGAAATTCAATTAAAAATTTAAATCAAACGAATTCAATTATTTCTTTAAGTTTCCGTTTTCCGATCTGGTGCACGCGACATGAGCATTATCTCGTTTGGGAAAAAACAGGTCTATAATTTAGATATAATTTTATTTTGTAATAAGGTCCCTAATCGACATTTCTTTCAATAATTCGTAAAGTTTTCGTAATAATTTGAAAATAAAATTTTTATCTTAGGGATTGACGACACTAGAAAGTTTACCGCATAAACATTTTAATACGTTATAATTAATTTTTCTTCCATAACGATATTGAATATTTAATGTTTTTAAAAATATTGTTAAAAAATTTTGGCTATATTAATATTTTTAATTTTGGAAAATGAATTTTATTTCGTTTTGTGAAAAGATTTAAAAAAAAATATTATTTGGACAGTGAGATATCGTTCATTAAGCTGAAAGTGAAATTTTTTTAAATCCGATCAATCTAAAGCTTTTAATCATTTATTTACAAAAAAATTAACATATAATAATTTCATCATGCTGAACTGATTACGCCTAAAATCTCGGTTTCGTAGTAAAAAAAATTTTGGGTTAGCATTTAATTAACTATAATAATTAATTTTGTTAATCAACTGCATTACACCCTAAACTAGTTCCCTTCGAACCATTTCTAACTATATAACTTTTTTGTGGAGATCTAATAATAATTATAAAAGTTATTAAGAATATCCCTTTTTTCCTTTTTTTGGTAACTGCACCCCTGTATTATATTATTTCCTCTTACTACAAAATATTCAATCATGTAGATATGCGCGATTATAAGTACGTAGTGAAGAAAATATTGGTATGCTATTCATGTCACTGAAACTTTTAAAATAAAAAGGATACTATGCTTATTGATCTGCCGTAGAAATGCGTTTTACCCAGAAGGCTACTCTTTTTTATAGCGAATAGAATTGAAAAGCGATTATAAAATATGAATATGTATAACATACGTATTGCTATAATATTTAGGCATTTCCTAATTTATTTTGACAACCCGCCAGAGTTTGATAGGCGCTGGAGGTGCAGTTATTTCTTAAGTGCCACATTACGAGCTGGCGTGTGATGTGTAAAAATGAGACAAAATAATGCAAATAAATGACACAATGCATTATTTTTATATGAAACTGTATCGCTAACAAATATGTAATATAAATGAATTGTTAGAAGTGGGTTACAATGATATTATTACTGAAAACCTTGGGAGGAAGGAATTCTCATCAATGTCACTACTAACATCAACTCGGATATTCGTCCCAACACTGAACCAATACATTTGCAATTTCACCCTTTGTTAGAAGCTTATAGATTGCTTTTTTTTTGGCTTTGTTGAACTATCTTCTCTACAATTTATATTACAAGAATTTTTTAATAACTAATAAAACTATAAATTGGAACCACATGCGTTTACAATTGAAATTTATTCCGCGGTAATATCAGCAGATATATGTAACTTTACTTCATTACCTGCCCACAATCAAATGTTAGCTCCAACAGCTAAGGGTGATATGCTTTCAATATGGCACTAATACAGACATTGTCTATTAAGTCAGTGAAAGGAATAACATGGAAGTTTCGGAAAACATTTTTTTTAAAGGTTTCTAGTGATGTGTTGCGTATGTCATGTGTCAATGTACTTCGATAAAAACAATCAACCCAAGCATTGCAAATTTTCAGCCTTAACACCAAATCGTGCATTGGTAATTTACGATAATCTATCTTAAAATTCATTCCAATCCTTATATTGTTTCTTTTTCTTTCGCATAAACAAATTCAATGATAACATAAATAGATAAATTAAGTCCACAGGTATAATTATGAATTTATAGATGCCTCAGAAATGCGTAATTCAGATGCATAGATATTTTTTTTTATCTCTACGAGACCTTTCTATTGATACCACTCTAGTCAAAATCCATAAAGTCCCACTGGCTTAAGTTAGGTTTTTTAATGTTAATTTCCGGTTTTTCCGCACAAACAAATGCAAGGACTTAACTTACTTGTGTACGCAAATAAACATAATTTCAAAATGTTGAGTTTCGACGGCATTTTGATATTATGGAAATTTTTATTCTCTGTGATAAGCATTTTTGATCTATACCTCTTCTAAAACACTATACTCTGTTCCCCCTTTCCATGGATGACAACAAGTAAAAATTGACTGGACACACTGGGTCAAGTTCCTTTTCACTTGAATTATTTGCTATTTTTGCATAAACAAATTCAATGAACGAACTTATGTACTTTAGTTAATAACTAGAGTAACATTAAATGGCCTATATTTAAAAATCTATTTGATGTTACCCTACTTGTTCTGATTAGTCTAACGGAATTCTGATGCCATGGACATTTTTTTCTTCGATATTACAAGAACTGTTCACCAATATCACCTTGTCAAAATCGATGACTCGCCCTGAGTCAAATTCCTTTTTCATGTAAATTCTTTTTTGTTTTTCCACATAAATAAATTCATTGCTCTTTTACATAGGATATTTATGTGTGGCCTTAAAACCAATGAACTTTTCATATGTGATATTTCGACAATTATGATTTCTTACATATACTTTTATAAACATACATATGAAAAAAACTGAAGTAACATAAAAATATTCGTTATTTCCAAAATGCTCAATCCTGATATAATCCTGATGTCTTGGACGTGTTTTATTCATCTGATAAGACTTTCCTACTCATAGCAACTAGTCCAAATCGAGAACACTGGATGTAGTTCATTTTTGTTACATAAATTTGTTGTACTTCTACATAAAGAAAATACTTTGCTATGTAAATAAACGACTGTGGTAACATAAAATCCCCTGATATTTAAAAAAAATGCTCAATTCTAATATTATGGGCATGTTTTCCTCCATGTGACAATACTTTCCTATCGATACCACATAGACAAAATGAATAACTCATACTGGTTTAGTTGTTTTTGCATAAACAAATTTATTGATTTACTGATATATATAGGTAAACAATTGGGGTAATAAAAAATGGCTGATATTTCAAAAATTCTTAAATATTTGTCCTTGTATCAAGACTTTTTCAACGATCCTATTCTAGCTGTCGACTATTTAAATTTGGTACACTTCTTGAAATAAATTCGATTTAAAGTATATACTTATGAATTATGAAAACTAAAGTGTTTTAGAAACTTTATCAAGCATAAAAAAAAAATATTGTTAAAAATAGCTATGGAAACAACACTAAAAACTATAATATTCTATTAGACTACTAAATGTTCGACTCGTGGCTCAATGACTCAGTGGCAACGTGCACCGCTGGTGAGTATTAAGGCTGATGTTCAATCAATTGGCGGCTTTGTTGTAGACACTTCAGAAACGAAGAAACTCGATGGTGTTTGGGATGTTCAACATCTTGGCTTGTGAGTCGGACTACCTGATGGGGCTTTCTCCCGTACGATGCATAAATAAGGGTTGTTCCCCTTGTTCTCCTGAAAGGCACTGCCTTTCCTTTTTCAGCAACACAGAGACAAGCCAGATGTCTACCTACGGGTGCCCCATCACAACAGAAGTTGTCCCTTTTTTCCTCCATCCATGAGTAGACTACTCATGGGATGTCCGTCCCACTGAGGATGAGTCACAACACAACAACAGACTCCAAAATTAATTTCAAGTTAAAGCATATTAATATAGCATTACGAACAACTTATGTTAATAACTTACGAACATATGCAAGCTACCATACCATATGATTATATTATGCAAACTTTATAGGCATTATTGATTGGTTAAATAAAGACTAAAATAAAAAGTATTTGAAAAATAATATTATTCACCTTAATATTTTGTTTATCATTTTTTTTTAAATAAAAAACCATTGGAAATACATACATAAACCGGTAATACATAAACCTTACACATAAACCGGTAATATGCAAGAAAAATAGATAAAAGAATTACAGAGAATAAAAAAAATCCTAAAGATTTTAATAAAGAAAAAGGAAAATTATTAAAATTATAGAATAAAGCTTACATGGAAAAATAATTTGAAGGAAATACGATACAACATAAATTTAGGAGAAAACACTACAAATGTATAACAGTGCTCGTTTATCATGTTGACAGGAATTCACAAATTCTACAAAAGCTAAACAAGGATTTATTTTCAAAGGAAAATAAACCAGTATTTCTTTAGAATTCAGAGATTTAGCTGAAGAATACTTATATTATTTGCGGCACGTATACAATGTATCAAATTGTAATGTATACGTGTAGAATATAGCCACAATGAAATGAAATTTATACGTGAAATCCAGAAATAAATGACACCTATGGTGAAAATTTATGATGTCAGTTTCTATGCAACGAAGTTGGAAGCAAAACTAAACTGTTTCGACTAAATGTATTGCAGAAGGTACAGTGGATCAAGACTAATACGAAAAGTACATTGTATCAAATTGTAATGTACAATGCAGATAGACAACGTGAGACCAAGGGTGCGGGGGTAGAAGTTTAGCAGGTGGGAATAGCCAGAAATCGCACGGTTGTGGAACGATATGGGGTTTCATTTTTGACGAAAAAGTCACGAAGAATCAATGCAGTGTGAGCTGGCACATTCAGTGTTTTCGGTACCCATCGAGATTTGACGCGTTTGAGACCAAAATGGAATTGACCGATCCTTTTGAAATTCCAACATTATCAGCAAGGTCTTTAATTGTAAATAGCCGTTTTGCAAGCACTAAAGCATTACTTTTTGGGTGTGTACTTCGTCGGCTTAGGTGGATGGTCGGCCAGAGGGCTCTTCGTCTTCACCGCTTTCTCTGTCTTCTTTGAACTGTTTATACCACTTCTAAACATTTCTTTCCGATATAGAATGCTCTCCGAATGATTTCTGCACACAGAATTGAATGAAAGTTGTTTGCTCAATTCATTCAGACATTTCAAAAATCGCCGGAATCAGTTTTAGCGTCTCACAGAGCCAAGCGTCACTCAAACACTAATGACTATTTTGACGTGAAATTTCACACAAATGTCAAGGACAGCGCCAGCAAACCTAAAAAGTAAAAAAATGGAAATTCCATAAGCCCCGGGATATAAGTCTTTCTTTTTGCACACAGTAGTATGTTAGTCTCAGCCCTGGGCTATAAATATGAATCAAAAAATTAATCTTTGTTTATTTTCAATTGAAAGAAGTGAAAGGAAAAATTTTAAGTTACTTGTCAGAGTTTTACAATTTATTTAAAATTCGTAAATAGAATAAACTGATATGATTAAAAATATTTTTAGTGGTTAATTTTTATTAATGGGAAAATATTTAATTTTTAATATTTATTTAAGGTATCTAAAATCCCCCTTAATATTTGCATATTTTTTAGAATATTTATTTCTGAAATATCTTAATATTTATTTTAAATTCTTAGCGATACTTAAAAATTAAATTTCAAAACCTGTTTAAAAATATTTTTGTGTTTTCTATCTTGAGTCTAGTATAAATCATTAACAATTTTTTTTGTTTTATTAAAACATAACTGTGAAATATAAATATTTCAATATTCAATGTAAATAAGTTCTACAGTGCTAGTCCAATATTCAATTTACAAAAATCTCTCAGATATTTTATTTCAAAATTCTTCAGATTATGCAATAATCAGTTTAAAAACATCTCGTTTGAAAAGAATTTCATACGATTTTATTTTTAAATACATTTGGAAGAGATATATCCTAATTAATATTTTATAAACCTTTTTCATAAAACGAAGTACAGCTAAAATTTTTATTTTACGAATTGATTTATTAAAGAAGCCATATTTCGAGATAAAACGCTGCTAGCCGACATTTTTAGAACTTTATTTTATTGGAATTCAAGCCCTCAAAGAGAGGATATTTCCTATCTTATCGATAAATACACTCGCAAGAGAAAGAGAAAAAACTCGTTTGGCGGAAAGATAGAACTTGTTAAAGTTGGCATCAAAGGCGCCTTCAAAATCGGAAACAGAATAAAATTAGAAAGCAAAGTGTTAGCATCGTGTTTTATACACACGTCAGATATGTCAGCTTAGTTATCGAATTCGTTAAAACCCCCACGGAGAAACTTGCTTCCTTTGAAGACGTAATGTTGAGTTCGAGTTGCTTTTTTGCTGCTCTTGTTGTTTACTTTTAGAGAAACTTCGCAGTGGTGGTGCTTACGAATGAGTTTCGATTGGAACGAGTTGGGTTTCGCAAGAATAAAATGGGACCGTAACAAATTCTTTTATTTATAAATGTAGTTATGTCTATCAGACGAAAAAAATATTCTATAATTTCGAATTTTATCACAACATTTTTGTATTTGTTTTCAATAAGTTTATTGAAATTTTTAGCATGTGTTGTTGTTACACAGTTGTACAACAGTACTGTTTTTTGTTTTGTACTACAATTTATAATTTTATTGTAAAACAAGTAGTAATATAAAAATAAATGTAAAGTCAATTCCTACTATTTTCTTCACTATATTGCAGAAAAGTCTTTTATAAATAAAGTTGAAATTTTCCTCTTACATCTTGCGCTATCTATTGGTAGATATATGCAACTTAAATCTAAAAAAAAAAAAAAACTAAAATTAATTAATTAAATTTAATGAATGAATTAATATTTGAGAAAACTGTATTCACATCCAGTGTCATCCACTACAAATTCAAAAAAAAATAATTAATAAAGTGGAAGAATAAAAAGTATTTTATGAACGATTAAATATCTGAACAAGATATATATAGCAAGTGTGTGAACTAATAGTAGGAATTGAAAAATCATGACTTTATACTACACTTTATTGTTTTATTGTAAAAAAATCATGGTTTTATACTACTATTTATTACTTTATTTAATGTATTTTTAAGAATATTTATTTCTGAAATATATTAATATTTATTTTTAATTCTTCGCAATTTGTAAAATTTGTGTTTAAATTTCAGAAACTGTTTAAAAATATTTTTGTGTTTTCTAACTTGGCTCTAGTATAAATCATTAACAATTGTCAGGTTTTATTGAAATATGACTGAGAAATACAAATATTTCAAGGTTTAATGTAAAAAGTTCTACAGTCCCACTCTAATATCTAATTTAAAAAAAATATATTCAAATTATATGCAAATAATCCGTTTATAAATACGCAATTCCTTTGAAAAGAATTTCATACGACTAATACTTTTAAAAAAATATTTAAAAAAATACATTTGGGAGAGATGTATCATAATTAATATTTTATAAAAACTTTTTCCTCAAACGCAATACAGTAAAAATTTATATTTCTCGAATTGATTTATTAAAGAAGCCATATTTCGAGATAAAACACTTCTCAGCCGCCATTTTAAGAGCTTTATTTTATTGGAGTTCAAGCCATCAAAGAGAGAATATTTCCTATCTTATCGATAAATACACTCGCAAGAGAAAGAGAGAAAAAAAAAATCATTTGGCGGAAAGATAGAACTTGTTAAAGTTGGCATCAAAAGCGCCTTCAAAATCCGAAACAGAATAAAATTAGAAAGAAAAGTTACAAAAATCGTGTTTTATACACACGTCAGATATGACAGCTTAGTTAGTTGTCGAATTCGTTAAAACCCCGCTGAGAAACTTGCTTCCTTTGAAGACGTAATGTTGGGTTCGAGTTTTTTTTTTTTTTTTTTTGCTTCTCTTGTTGTTTACTTTTTAGAGAAACTTCGCTGTGGTGCTTACGAATGAGTTTCGATTGGAACGAGTAGTGTTTCTCAAGAATAAAACATGACCGTAACAAATTCTTTTATTTATAAACATAGTTATGTCTATCAGACTAAAAAAATATTATATAATTTCGAATTTTATCACAATCTTTTTTTTTATTTGCTTTAAATAAGTTTATTGGAATTTTTAACATATTGTGTTGTAGTATAAATTCATGGTTTTATATTACAATTAATTATTTTTTGTAAAAAAAATCATGTTTTTATACTAAAATTTATGATTTTATTGTGAAAAAATCATGGTTTTATACTATTTATTATTTTATTAATAAAAACAATATTGGCTGTATACTACAATTTATTATTTTATTGTGAAGAACATCATGGGTTTATACTATTTATTGGTTTTATGCTATTTATTTTATTGTAAAAAAAAATTATGGTTTTATAATATTTATTATTTCATTTAACGTATTTTTAAGAATATTTATTTCAAAACTTATTAATATTTATTTTTAATTCTTAGGCGATTTTTAAAATTTGTGTTTAAATTTAAAAACTGTTTAAAAATATTTTTGTTTTTCCTGAAGAGAGAATATTCCCTATCTTATCGATAAATACACTCGCAAGATAAAGAGAAAAAAAAATCATTTGGCGGAAAGATAGAGCTTGTTAAAGTTGGCATCAAAGGTGCCTTCGAAATCGAAACAGAATAAAATTAGAAAGCAAAGTTTCAAAAATCGTGTTTTATACACACGTCAGATAAGTCGCCTTAGTTATCGAATTCGTAAAAACCCCGCAGCTTTTGAAGACGTAATGTTGAGTTTGAGTTGTTTTTTTTGCTGCTCTCGTTGTTTACTTTTAGAGAAACTCCGTCGTGGTGCTTACGAATGAGCTCCGATTGTTAACGAGTAGGGTTTCGCCAGAATAAAATGGAGTAGTAACAAATTAGTTTATTTATAAATGTAGTTACGTGTGTCAGACGAAAAAAACCTTTATACAATTTCGAATTTTATCACCAAACCTTATTTTATTTCTTTTAAATAAGTTTATTGGAATTTTTAACATACTGTGTCGTTGCACAAATTCCTGGTTTGATTCCAAAAAATTATTTTATTCCAAAAAAAATCGTTGTTTTATATTACAATTTGTTATTGTATTGTAAAAAAATTCTTGGTTTTATACTACAATGTATTATTTTATTGTAAAAAAATCATGATTTTTTACTACAATTTATTATTTTATTGTAAAAAAATCATCTTCTTATTATAACATATTCTAAGTTCTTTTGGGACATTATAGGGATTTAAAAGAATAATGGAAAATTAAAAATTCAAGAACATATATATTTATATATATATATAACTGGAGTACAATTAAAAATTAAGAAATATGCCAATCTTTTATTTTTAATCAAATAAGAAATGTGATTTTTTAAAAGAAAATTATCCCTAAAACGCTGCTGATAACTTAAGGATGTGTTGATAGTTATTGCCCCGTGATAGACGTAGTTTTTATAATAAATACTATTGAAAAGTGGTGGTAACCCCAAAAGCATTTTTAAAAAATAAATTTTGTTTTTCGTTTTTCTGAAAAAAAAATTCTCAATGAAATAGTTTTTTTGTTGACTTGGTTATGAGAAACTTGATGAAAAATCATAATGTTAGAAATGTACTAAATGTAAAAAAAAAAAAAAAAAGAGATGTTTATACAGTATTTAGATTTTTTTTTAAAAAAAGTTTTTTGGAAACCCTAATTAGGAAATTATAATTCAAATTACGTTAGAGAGTCGAACAACTCGATTATAATAAGAATCTGAAGGTAAATTTTCTTCAATAAATATCACATTTTCCTCTCCAAATGTTGAGTTAATGAAGGAAACACACAAGGTGAATGTTACTCACTATATATTACTAAAGGCACTATAATGTAAATATAATGAGAGATTACAGTTGGTAAATTCATTGAGTAAATCCGATTTAGAGAAAGAGTAGTATCAACACATTTACCAGCAAGAGGTTACGAAAATGCAAAACTTTGGATTATTATGATGAAAGACAAATATCTTCTTAGCTTTTATCATCATAATATTGAAAAAAAAAAATGAAATTGTTATTTTACAGCATTGGATATTAGAATCATAAAAGCAAAAATTTAATTCAATGTTGTAGAAAACTTTGTGTTACGAGTATGTAAAACACTTCCGGATATTCGGAAGGAGCCGCCCAAAAATATAAGAAATATCTTAAACAATCATAAAAAAGTTTTTAAAATGCTTTTTTTCCTTTGCAGTGTAATATATTTAAGACAAAACATACCGAAAATTTTACAAAACAAAATATTACAGACTACAAAAACAGCAAAAACAAAAAAAAATTACAAAAATAAAATTATTCAGAACAAATGCAAAATATTTCAGAAAATTATTAAAATTTAATTGGTTTAAAACAGACTTTTTATGAAGATTGGACAAGTCAACTAACTACGGTTTTTATCCTTAAAAGTACAATAAGATTATTTTTTATGGTTTTAAAAAATAATCTTATTATATTTTTCATTAATATAATTAATCTTATTATCTTAAGCTTAATAAAATTAATCTTATACGATTTTTTTTTTAAAAAAAGGAACTTTTAAAAAATAGTTTAATTAATAATAAATATTTAATACAATTAAAAATTTACTGAAGTATCTTTTAAAAGCGTTGTAAAATGTCAAAGTCAAGAACGTTTATTATGCATTATCCTTAAATAATTATTCGATTCCATATTTGATTTGAGTAACACAGAGTTAAAAGAATAAAAACATTTGCATTATTTTGATATTTTTTCCCCTATTTTAATTCGAAAGGTTTACTGTTATTAAATGTGAAAATGTTGAAAAGGAATAAAAGTGAAAATGAAATTGAAATTTTTAAAGGCTTAATGAAATATTTTTGGACATAAAAAAGCATAGGTAAATTGACACACATTGACTTAGAAGTCCTTCCAAATAATTAACTTTGAATAAAATAATTATTTTATGTGGACTTTTCGAAATTAGTTTGTACTTGTCAAACACTTTCATAATTTTATCCAAGCAAAAACAAGACCTTTATTCTTATGCATAGTAAAAAATGTGAAAAACTGGTAATTGAAAATAAATTATTTATGCTGAAATAACCTAGAAAAAAATGGAAAGAGGGATATTTTGCTTTGAAGTTGTTTAAAAAAATTAAGAAATAGTATTAGTGTAATAGCTTTTATTATTATTTTCTTAGACTACCGTAAAAGAATGCCATTTTTTTTTCTTTTTAAATTGCAAAAAAAACCCTTAAATTAAATAAAAAATATAATTACGCATAAAAAAAAATTGTTTCAAGCATTTATTTTTATAATACATAAAAAAATATTAAATTGAAAACCATTTTTCTTTTATGAATTGAAACGTCAGATAAGTTAAATAAGTAAATACAGTAGGAAAATATTTACCCTTTTTTATTAAATCAACAATATAAAACATAAAAATTTTGTAAACATTAAAAGAGTATAAAATTTTAGTCATAGTAAGTGCTAAAATTTGAAGATTCTAAAATAAATAAAACAAATACTTTTTTTTCCTCTACCATATATAAATAAATTTTTAAAATTATTTTTTTGTTAATTTTATATAGTACTAGTCAAGATTAGTAAAAAATAGGTTATTTTATGAGACATTAATTAAAAATTTCTAAAAAAAAAAATGTTAATACCTAAAATCGATGGATGGAATAAATTTATAATACAGTGTTTAAAAAAGAATAAGGTCAAATTAAAAAAAAAAATAGTAATTGGATAGTGAAAATTCCAATAATTGAAATGTTATGAAACTTTTGTATGATATATAACTCATACAATACTTCACAAATTAAGTATGAAAGGAAAACACTAGAAAATACTCAAAAAAGGATCGTACCAAAAACAAATATCTCCGTGTATGTCCAGCTATAGTGTACTGAAAAATTCGTGTTCAGCGTCTAGTCTGTGGTCAGCTTTAGTGTATATGTATAATGTGTATTCCGTTTTAGTGTATATGAATAATGTGTTCAGTTTTTAGTTCAGTGTACGTATTAAACCTGAACAAACATTATTCATATACACTAAAGATGAACACACGTTATTTACATTAAAAATTAACACCCTTTATTCATATATACTTGAAGCTAAACATACATTATTCATATCACTAGAGTTGAACACATTTTTATACCCTAAAATGGACTATAAATGGACATATCACTAGAGTTGAACACACATTTTTTATACCCTAAAATGGAACATACATTATTCATATCACTAGAGTTGAACACACATTTTTATACCCTAAAATGGAACATACATTATTCATTTACACTAAAGTGAACATTATTTATATTCATTACCCTTATAATATATGCATTCATACACACGCATACATTATCAATAATGTATCTTTAGCTTCAAATGTACATGAATAATGTGTATTCATTTTTAGTGTATTTAAATATTATGTGTTCAGTTTGAGTGTAAAGGAATAAAATATGCTGAGTTTTAAGGTATAAAAATAACGTGTGTTCAACTCTATTGATATGAATAATATATGTAGCTTCAAGTGTTTATTAATAATGTGTTTTCGGCTTTAGTATATATGAATAATGCGTGTCCAGCTTTAGTGTAAATGAATAATGTGAATAATTTGTATTAAACGTCATGTGTTAACTCAACATTAATCTATATGAATAATGGGTGTTTAGTTTTAGTATATATGGATGATATGTGTCCAGATTCAATATAGTTAAATGTATGGAACATCGTTAGAGAATTATACAGGGTCCGCAACGATTTTGCATGCTGAAAATGTTAGTACTTATAAAAATTACGTGGATAAATGAAAGGAAATTAATATATACCTAATTAACTAAATAACATAACAATAATGTTCATGACAAACATGCTCATGTTAAAGGAGAGGCGAGGTACCACGCCGAATAATTCACACTAAGTCACTCTGAGTTTGCTATGTATCTGGCATTTTCAAATCGAATGACTAATACTACGACAATAGACTTGTGTGGAAGGTTGGAAAGCGTTGGATGTATTCAAAAAAAGTGAGAAGGAGAGAAATGTCATTTCGTCGAAGTTTTAACTACAATAAAAATCATTTTATTTTTGTAATCTTCAAAATTTTAAACTAGAAATTACTAATTGAAAAGAAAACCCCATGATTGTGCCCTGTTCATTTAAATCGTTATTCGCCATGTACATCTGACTAGCACCCCTAACAAATAATTGATTCGTCACTTTCTGCTTCTAAAACGGATTTTACATTTCTGTGGTCGAACTCTAGGTTAAATTGCTAGACAACCGAAAATAACAATTTATTTATTTTTTTAATCTCAAAAACTTTCACATTAATTATAAATATATTTAATTGCAACAAACTTACTTCTTTGAGCAGCCCGATTGTCAAGAAACTTTGCAATAATGAACTTTGTTAATAAACCATGATTGGTAAATTGCTTCATCCATCAGACTCGAAGGAGTCTAACAGATTTATTCCCCGCATTCCTGAGAGATGTCGATAATTTGCGGACATACTTTAATTACTACCATCCGTCAACCCACGTAACATCGACTGTTACGCTCGCCAGATTACGGGAGTGGGACTTCTTTTAATGGCAATCGCCAATTCTATTACTGTTTGCCAGCTTCGAGTTCGAACTGGCGACGATGCCCCGTGTAAGTAATCGAAATTCTCTCTTGATTAAACGAATTCATTTCAGTCACCGGATTGTTCCCGGAAAAGTTTTGGGGTTTGTCGTCAACTTAAATAAAGGTTTGAGTTTTCCCACTCTGTGTGAGTTTTCAATTAAACTTTTCAACAGAAATATCTCTGTTGTTGGAGTTAACAAAGAGTGCAGTCGAAGTAATTCCGAAATTAAATTCAATCAAAAGTTCTCGAAATTTTTAATTGGCTTTTATTAAGCATTTCCGTTTCAGTGGTAGTAATATTACGTTAAGTCAAAGGAATATAATAAATGGTATAAAGATTATTGAATATAATAAATTGTATTCTATAAAATTCTATGTAATATATTCTATGTATTCTATAATGTATTAAACAAATAATATTATGGATTACAAAATAATGTATTAAACGAATACATTATTTGTTCATCCGTATATTTAAAAATTAACTGTCGAAATTAAGAGAAAAAATTAACTTTGTTTTTAAAATAATATTTTTTCGAATATATGACAGATATTGTCCATGTTATTTATGAGTTTACAGTTATGAGTTCGTAGAATAATTAAATTATATTCTGTGAACTCATGATGCGCTCGCATCGATTTGTAAAAGCTAAATGAAACAGTGGAGACACAAATACTGCACTAATAAAATAAATATTTCTTAATGATTTATTTTTTGTTTGTTTCATTTATATTTTATATATTTTATCTTTCATTTTGAGTGTTATATATTTCTTTACAATGTGAGTTTAGTATCATCATCATTGTTATTATATTATCTATGTTTATATATAAGAATAAAAATAAACACAATAATAATAACTCATTATGTCTCAATTTTTCACTCCAAAAATGTCTACAGTGGGTATAAATCTATTATGGGGATATATAATTTTATATGCGGCTCACGGAGTTAAGACTCATTTCCAAAGTTGCCTGCAAGATCACTTGGATTGGCCACCTCTTTGCTATATAATCTAAAATAACAATTTATTTATTTTTTTTTAATCTCAAAACTTTCGCATTATTTACAAACATAATTAATTGCAACAAACTTACTTCTTTGGGCGGAAAGAATTATCCAGAACAGTCCCGATTGTCAAAGAAACTTTGCGATAATGAACTTCGTTGATGAACCATGTTTGGTAAATTGCCTCATACATCAGACTGAGGCGTCCAACAGATTTATTCCCCGAATTTCTCTGAGATGTCGATAATTTGCGGATATACTTTAATTACCACCATCCGTCAGCCAGCCCCACGTAATATCGACTGTTGGGCTCGCCAGATTACTCCGGGTGGGGACTTCTTTTAACGGCAATCGCCGATGCCGTTATTGTTTGCCGGATTCGAACTGGCGATGATGCCCCGTGTAAGTAATCGAAATTCTCTCTTGGTTAAACGAATTCATTTCAGTCATTGGATTGTTCCCGGAAAAGTTTTCTGGATGTGCTATCAACCTAAATAAAGGTTGAGTTTGAGTTTTCAATTAACTTTCAGTGACTTTTCAACAGAAAAATCTATTGTTGAAGTTAACAAAGAACGGCTGATGAAGAAATTCTAAAGTAAATTTCAATCAAAGTTCTTGAAATTTTTCATTCATTTTTAAACATTTTCGTTTCAGTGTTAGAAATATTATTTTAAATGAATTGAATTTACTTGCAATAAATTACATAGCCGAAATATATATAATTAGAAATATATTGTATTGAATCAATGATCTATTATTTATTAAACATATGAAAACTCATTTTAGCTAACTAAAAACTATAAATGGAAAATTTTTTTACAATATAAATTTTTGAAAAATTGCATAATAAAATTAAAACAAATTGCTGCCACTAGTGCTATAAATTATCTGCTGGATCGATATACATATTACCCATAGAATTTAGAATTTAATGTAAGAACAAACCGTATAACAGCAGTCTTAAAAAAAACCTATAACTGTCATATGAGATCGGAACCACGTACTACGATTTAAACTGGATTCCGAACCATTACGAACATCCGTGGCAGCGCCCGGACTCGAACCTGAAACCTGTTTCACCGAAGGGTCAGAAAGTTAGTCACTCGGCCATCGGGCCCCCATAATTAATATAGAGTATGAAAAAAATGTTTGCACTGGCAGCCACCGTTGCTGTCTTTTTTTTTTAGAAGCAAGTAAACTCAATAGCGTTTGTTATAATGCGTATAAAGCGTCATGTATTGAAGGCCTGCCTGTTCTTTGGGAGTTTTCCGGGTTTTCTCAAATACGAAAAATAAATGCCAATAACATTTAGATGTTCATTCATGAAAATTAAGGCCAATAACTTTTAGATGTCCTCCCATGCTTTTAGATGCTCTCCCTTCATCGCTTGTTTATTGGCTGTTCGTGTAATACTTGGCTCCCTGGAATGTTCAGCCATGATTTTCACTAAATTATTTTCAAAGTACGGGAGCCTGATGGCAGAGTGGATAGGGCTCTGGTGCACGATACTACGGGTTCGAATCCCGGCGGTGCCATGGATGCTTGTAGTGGTTCGGAATCCACTCTTAAACAATAAGTTCGGTCTAATAGGATCTTAGAGCTTTGTGGGGAAAGTGGTACTCGAGTCCGTAGCTTCAAGCTACATGTTCCCCCTGCGTAGTGCTAAATGAGTAACAACGATGCAGCCCTTGCTTACGACATAAAGACTTACTGACTCTCTACGGTCATCTGCATTAGAACAACACTTTCAAAGTAAATAAATAATTATTTCTTAAATCTTAAACAAAGCAAAACAAAATTATTCAAATATTTAAAAGAGTCATTACAATATATATATATATATTGTCATAATATACAATATATATATATAATCATAACAAATTTTTCATTTATTTTGTAAAATATAATTATTTATTGTTAAGAAAAGGATCCAATGAAAACAATGAAAATAAAATTAAAATGTAGATAACAATGTAGATACGTGATAATAACTGATTCTAAATTTGTTTAATCAAAAATTTAATATTTGCAGTCAAACTCTAAAACAGGATATAAATTTAATTTACTGTTATATACATAGAGACAAAAATTGTTTTCACAATTTATAAAGACAACTTTTAATAAATAAACAATTAAATTGAATGCAAATGTTTTCACTAAATTCTCTATTGCTTTTATGTTTATTTTTATGTTTGTTTTTTTATGCATTATTTTATTTATAGAAACTATTTCGCAGCGGAAAATTCATAACATATTCTACAGCAATGAATAATAAAATAAGTTTTATTATTTATTAAACTAATGCCACTGTAAATAAAAAGTTATAATCTCTAGCTCATTAATTTCAGAAAGTCTAAAGTTTTCATAATATTTACTTTAATGAATGTTCTTTTATACGAAAGGGATTTATTACTGCCGTAATCATATTTTCATCGTATCAATCTTAAATTGTTTTATTTCATGGATTTAAATCTCTCGTAAAAAATCAAGGTCCTTAACTTGCTCGAAAGTTTAGGTGGAATAAATTCCATATTAAATTTACGATTGAAATTATTTTTCATGAAGCATAATCGGAAAAGATTCTGTTGATTACTTTTTCAAAAGTAAATCCCATTTAAGAACAATTTGATTTAAAACATAGTTATGATTGAAAGTTATTTTTTAAAAAAATATTAATGCATTTTTATTAATTTATTAAATATTATTTTTTATTCCTTATTCAGAAGTCGATAGCTGGGTACATTGCCCCTCGGGCCCCCAGCTGGGGAAAAAGATGAATTTTTAATGTGACTCTCGATGATTGACAAACAATCATCAAATAAAGGAGAATAAGAAAATAATGAGTAAAACGCTGTGTTCTAAATTTGACAAATTTCTGCATAGGTTTCAAACGTCTCCAGTGTCAAAAGGAAAATAACGAAGGATATTGAGATTATTCAGAAGTGACCACTGACAACTTTTCTTTCTTACTTTTTAATCTTAAAGAGTCACGATCTTTGTGAGCTCTCTAATTGAGTCTTCTGATTTCATAATCATACTCTAGTCATGAAGGCCTGATGACCGAGTTTCTAACTCTCGGTACCACAGGTTTCTGGTTCGGGTCACGACTGTGGCACGGATGTTTGTAGTGTTTCGAATCCGCTTTAAACTGTAGATCCCACTGTAATAAGATTGTAGTGTGTAGCCTATCTTCACGCTACGCGTTCTCCCTGGGTAGTGCTAAAGGAGTCACAGCGGTGCAGCCCTTTCTTATGGCATAAAGATGAACTGTCTCTGCATTGTCAGCTGCATTAGAACAACAACAACTCTATTAATGATTTGTTCTCATCAAAGCTTATTGAAATTGCATTGACTCTCATCAAAAGCTAATTGAAATTAGAAAGTTTTCGCAAAGTTTCATTTATTTTATTTTATCCTTCTGATTGACTCTCCTGTTCACAGTTGTCTGGAAACTCGCATTCGGCTATGAGTGCTGAACCCACGGGTCGTTGGATAGTATCTCCAGCACACTTTGAAACCTGTTTCGCAGACTTGAGATCGCACACTGAGGTACATTCAGAATTCGAGATGCATGCATCGGTTTGTGACTGCCTAGATTCCAGCTTTACAACGAATCTGCCATTCGGAAATACGTTCAATTGGTCAATTGTCTGTCAATTGGCGACTTTGTGTCATCATTTTTTCCAGTTTGAAACGTTAACAATAATTTCTTTTGCAAGTCAATTGCATGAAACCTCCCTGAACTGTGCATTCCATATGAGACCCCAAGCCAACATGTTCAGGTGTTTTGTGTATGGCGACTGAAATTCATACTAAAAAGGCAATCTTTCGCCTTCAACAAATGATTTTTATCAAGTGATTTTGAACAATTTATCATTGTTTACTCAATTTTGTTGTTGTATTTTTCGAGTTATGCTTAACTTTTGAACACCAGTGTACTACTTCCAAACAATTCCATGATGATTCTGTGTCACAATGCAAAAATTGTCCGACTTGTGGCAAGGTGCACTACTAGTATGCAAGAATGATGAGATTCCATTATCGACATCCGTTGCACTTACTTCTTTCAGCAATAAATAAGTAATATAAAAAAAGTAAGTCAATTCCTACTTTTTCTAACTCTATTGCAGAAAAGCCCTTTACAAATAAAGTTGAAATTTTCCTCTTACATCTGGTGCCATCTATTCGTAGATAAGCGCAACTTAAAATCTAAAAAAAAAACTAAAATGAATAAATTGAATTTAATGAATGCATTAATTTTCAAAAACTGTATTAACGTCCAGTGTCCTCCACTGCAAGTGCAAACAAAAATGTACTTGAACGTGAGTGGATGAATAAAATGTATTTTATGAGCGATTAAAAATTTGAACAATATATATATATATTGGGAGAGTGTGGGAGCTAATAGTCAGAGTTTAATAATGACGATGAAAGATTCATATACTGCTGTTGAAGATACTATTTGCAGGAATAAAGAGAATCATTGTCGATTGCGGTAGCGTATGTAAGCATTTTGTATTCATACTATAGGACTAAATAGAATTTGTAAGGTTTTTTTTTTTTTTCATAAGTAATGTAGATGGGACAGCTATCCTTGAGAGGTTTCACAGCAAGCAAAAATATTTTCTTCATTACCAGTCAATGGACTCTTTGTGGTGTACATAAGACAAACACGTGGCTCACGGAAGCAATACTCCTTTCTTAATTAAGCGGCAATGGACTCTTCGCGGTGTACTAAAAGAAAAACATGTGGTTTACCGAAGGTACAACGACAAAAATAAAAATCGTTTCGTATATGTGTGTACAGAAATACTTAAATCTCATAGTTAAGT
This sequence comes from Caerostris extrusa, assembly GCA_021605095.1. Taxonomy (NCBI): domain Eukaryota; kingdom Metazoa; phylum Arthropoda; class Arachnida; order Araneae; family Araneidae; genus Caerostris; species Caerostris extrusa. The sequence goes on from BPLR01001997.1 coordinate 244,887, forward strand.
ATTTCGCTGTATTATGGTAGCTGTCGCGTGGTATATTTTGTTTCTCTAATGCAGCTGGCAAATACTAGACATTTGTCTTGCATGCCTTAAGGCAAGCGCTGCACCGATGTTACTCATCTGGCACTACCCATTAGCTGCGTGTGTAGCTTGAAGAAAGCTGCGGACGCGGAGTAACACTAACCCCCCGCTACGCTCTCCGATCCTATTAGACTGGAAACTACAGTTTAAAAGTGGATTCCGAACCACTACAAACACCCATAAGAACCGCCGGGACTCGAACTCAAAACCTATGGTACCGAGTGCGAGAGCACTAGCCACTCGGCCATGAGGCCCCTACGTCGTGATATATAAAAATATGATAATTTTATATTGAGTATCTTTGAAATTTACTAAAATAGTTGCCAATTTATCCAAAAAAAAATTAATTATTTATATTTACATGTATTTTATACTTCGAAAAATTACGACTTGATATTCAATAACCTTATATTTGCACCATTTATATACACGAATTAATGTCAATCAGTTTGACGAATTAAGTTTGGCCAATTAATATCAACTTTAGATAGCGATTTTTTTTCCCCGACGAACGCTATCTAAATTACCGTAACATTCTTTGTCTTGGGTTTCATTATCTTTCAATAACGCAAAACCATTGTTTGCACCGCTTTCGTCCTACTGCATCATCATTACGCCAATTCTCAGCTGGCCCCTTCTCCCTAATCTTCTATCGCAGAGGGAAATTAAAACCCTAAATGGGCGCTCTGCCTCCATTAGCCCGTGAGTAACAGCTTACTTTTCCACTCCATCTTGTTTTCCATGGGCTCCAAATTGCAATCCTACTTCGGGTATTGAGGAAAAGATGATCTGCAGTTTCTTTGGGCACTGGCCATTGTTTTTATAGCACCATGTCTGGTTTTTAAAGGGTTATTCATTCAGTTGTGTTTTTCTTTTCTCTTGATACTAGTAGAGATTCCCTTCAGCCATAGATGGGAAAAATAATGTAAAATTTTTTAAATACTTGGGGGTTTATATTTTAGTTCACCTGTTGTTGACTATTGACAAGGGGAAAATATCATCAGAATTTCAAATTTTTAGAGTAAGAAATGATGGTAAGGAGAGTAGGATATAAAAATCTCCATCAGAATATTGTTAAATTTGCAGAGTGATGGGAAAGAGGGTAAATAAAAAAATCTACATCAGAATTCTGTTAAATTTTCAAAATAAAAAATGTCTAAAAATAATAAATATATAATAATAAAGTGATAAAAATCAACTGTAGAATTTTCATGATATCTTAAGAAATAACGAAACTGTAGTCCTACTTCTGGGTAATGAGTAAAGATGATCTGCAGTTTCTTTAGGCACTAGCCATTGTTTTAATAGCACCCTGTCTGTTTTTTTTAAATAGTTATAAATTCAGTAGTGCTTTTCAATTCTTTTTCAGCGTAACCTTCTCAGCACCATGTTTATACCTTCAATAGTTTTTGTGGCATCGACAACTGGTCCCTAATTATACCGAATTTAAACTTAAATTCTTTTATTTTTAATTTTAATTTTTACTTTTATTTATTTTCAATATTTTTAAGTTTTGAGTACCATTTATATAATTTTTGAAACTTTATATTGTAATTATTTAGTTTTAGTAACCTAATGCAGCAAAAATATAATCGTGAATTTTATCTATGAATTAAGATGAGGAGGTTAAGGCGGGGTTATCCCCATGGGTACTCCGTAATCGGTACGCCAGTTGCCATTTTTCAATTCTGTTAATACTAGTAGAGATTATCTTAAGCCATAGATGGGGGAAAAAATGTAAAAATTTTAAAGACTTGGGGTTTATAATTTAGTTCACTTGTTGCTGGTTATTGACAAAGAAAAACAAATCATTAGAATTACAAATTATCAGAGTTAGAAATGATGTTAAGGAGAGTAAATGAAAAAATCTTCACCATAATTTGTTAGATTTTAAGAGTGATGGGGAAGAGGGTAAATAAAAATCTGCATCAGAATTCTGTTACATCCTGTCTGCTTTTATTTTTAAGAGTAAGAAGTGATAGAAAAGAGTGTAAATAAAAATTTCTATTGCTGATTGTTTTCATTAAATTTTTAAAAAATAAAAATAAAAACTCATCACATAGTGTTGTGGGTTGTGCAGCTCTGGATTTTAATTGGGATGGTTGGGTTGAGGTCAGACGGTAAAGATAATTGTGGAGCCCGTTGCTCGAATGTCCATTGCAGCTGCAAGCGTGTCCGAAATATCTGACATCTGTTCGCCCATCACCCTCCGAAGCCATCAAACATGTATTACTATTGTGGTCGCCATTTTAAGCATTTATTGTAAACATCGAATCAAAGTAGCACTTTGCAATGATGTCATAAATAAACAATTATTTTCGTGTCCGATGCGTTATTTCAGATCCTATATTCCTATACAAAAAAATGTACGTTTTAGTAATCTCTTTTGTACACCCTTCGACAAACCTTCGGTCATCTTTATGCTGTCTACTGCAATGTATATACCTTTTTTAATTACAATTCTTTCAAATGTTTAGAGTTTTTTCGAAATATGATTTATTATCTGAAATATTTTTTAATGCTGGGCACTTTGACGTCATGCCATTCGCCCACTATAACAGTGGGACAATGTGGACAATGGACAATTGACTAACGCTCTGGCCTCTGGTACCACAGGCTTCATGTTCGAATCATGGCGGTGGCATGGATGTTTGTTGGGTGTTCGGGATATAAGTTAAACTCTATTGACTGTCTAGTTAGCCCAAAGTGTGAGCAAAATGACGGTAGAGCGACAGACCAAGTCAATCTTTTGTCACTAGATTTATGAAATAATTTTTACGAAATTCACTGACGGGTTAATTTACTAACAACTTT